>PVKY010012585.1:0-11449 GCA_004027775.1 Bradypus variegatus | reverse complement strand
CCCTTTGCTCCCCTGGACCCGAGACAATCAGCAGTGGGTCTGGGAAGGGGTATCCTCCACGCCAGACACCGAGGTGTTAGTCCACACCACTCCCGTCTTATCTGCAGCTGCTCCCGGGCTCCAAACGCCAACCCACTGTTTCCCCGCACCGCAGCGTGGCTGAGGGACTCAGCCAACTCACTCACTCGTTTCAGAATGCAGCCTCCTGGTTTCACCAAATGCACATTCCCTGTGGCTTTAGCAGACCTTGTCCGGCTGGTGCTACTTTGGAGGTGACGTTCTGGGTCACTTTCTGGTTTTTATTCAGTGTTTTTAATGGAGGTGTCTCCTTGCTCTGTCTCACCTAGCCGCCATCATAGGTTCTCCCTGCATACACTTTTTAAAAGGAATTATGTGTCCTATACATTATGACAAAAATAGATAACTCTGCAATATTAAGGAAAAATCACTTTGAGGACAATATGCATATAACATGATCACAAACACTGTGGGTATAAAGTTTAATGAAAGAATCTGGCTGGATATAGGACAAACTATAAAGACTGATACCCTCTGGGGTGTGGGCATGGGAAGGGGGTGAGGAAGGAAGGCTTTCACTCTTGATTCTATTTATGCCTGTGCCGTTTTCGTTTTTCGGTTTTCTTGTTTGTTTGTTTTTTGGTGCTTCATTTTATAAACAGAAAACCACAATAAATCCCATTGACCTCAGTCTGTCAGTCCCCGTCTCTGCCTCTCTCACACACACATACATGAATACACACCACCAACAACAGTATTTGGGCTCAGGGATTCTGCGAGGTGTCTCGGGAGGTGCCAAGAGACAATGCAGCCGTGGGTACACATTTCACTGCTCCCCCAAGACGGCCACCATGGCCCCAGGCATCTCAGACACCACCCAGCACTTCCTCCCCAAGAGCTCCATTTTAGAAGGAACACATTTCCCAGAAGCAGCCCATAATTCCCCTCACATCCATGTAGTCACTGGCATTTGCTCTCAGATGAACCCAGGTTCCTCCTGGAGGGCTGGGGTTGGGCACTTCTCCCGACACTTGCTGGAAAGTTGATACCTGTGAGAAACAAGAACTATTCCTCAAAAGGAATAAACGCTCACCCGATTGTGGAGAAGAAAAGAATTTATTCACAATCTTGCAAGAACAGGCACCCAACCAAAATGTGGGATTTGGCGCCCAGATAATAGATCCAGCAGTATATATTCCCTACACCTAACCACAAGTCCCTCCCCTGTTTCTCCATTGGCTGGATACTTCAGAGGTTACTTTCTATTGGACAAGCCTAACTAGCCTGCGCAAATTCGAAACATGCAGCCTGCCCAAGTTGGAAACATTTGAAAAAAGTCTCCTGGGCAAACTCCAAACATTTGAAACAAGTCTCCATCCCTCTTTCCTTTGTTTCACTGCAGAGCCAGTCTGAGCTAATTCAGTAACAATGTATGAAGCTATTTTAGGAGCCTCTACCCTGAGTCTCCACCTTGCAAGGATAGTAGATAGCGGGCGGATAAACAGGGGAACTGACTGTGGATAGTGGGCAGATAAACAGGGGAACTGACAGTGGACTACAGTTTGTCTTTTTAACCTTCTGCCAATTCCTTAACTGCCCCACCCTGCAAGGCACACCTATCCTATGTGAAAGCTAAACTTAATCTTATTCTCACAATACCTGAACAAAATTGGAGTCCTGTGAGAAAGGAAATGGCAGTAAATGGCTATTTTTTGACAACCAACAACATGCGCTACATACACGCACACCCCAGACTTGTTCTCTCCCTGCTCCCCTCCATTCCAGAAGCCCGTTGTGGGACCTTCTGTAACCAAGAAGTTAGGATTTAGGGGGTGATTATGATTACTGAATCATTATGTAGATATTCCTTTTTTACTTTCTAGTATATTAGAGCAGACAGAGAGAAATACCTGAAATCTCTGAACTATAAGCCAGCTGTCTTGATCTCTGATAATGACTGTACAGCCTTTTATCTTGTGCCCTTGTGATTGTAAAATCTTGTGACTAATCTTCACTTGTATGCATTTTATTCGGTTTTTTTACTTTATAGAGTCTTATGATCACTAAAGGCAGCCTCTAATGTTTCTTCATGAAAGGTCTTGGGTCAGCCCAGAACTAACCCACCCGAAGTCCAACATTATCTTGATAATCGAGGTTGGATCTAACCAAAATGGATCCTGACATGCGTAGTAGCTTAGACTTTAACCTACAAGTCACCTATACCTCATTATAATACTAAAATTCACATACATCAACTCAAGAGGGATGACGAGGGTGTTTATGTAGGGGTGAAGCCTTTATGTTGCTGGGGATGGGGGATGACCAGCACTGGGTGTTGGAATCCAAGAGGAATAAGGAGAATGTCTGCACTGGAGGGCAGTCCAGCATGAGATATAAGTGCACCAGAGGGTAGGGGACCTACAACATAATATTCTAGTTCAAGCAGTTGAGGAGGATATTTGTGGGGGAGGGGACAGCAGTGGCAGCACAGCATATGATGTCAGAGACTGAATGGGATGAGGAGGGCAACCATGTGGGGGAGGGAGATTGGTTAACTTACATGGAAACTGATCAAGACTGATAAACAAATAAATACATAATGGGAATCAAGTTTCTAACCACTGGAGAAGGGAGTTGCAAATATGGGAAGGAAACTAAAGAAATATGATGAATAAATGCAACATGTGATGCTGCACCACATCCTTTTTCTATGAAAACTTGAATGAGATCCAAGGATTACATAATAATCTCCTTATTTGATGATTGTACCTAAGTTATGTAGAAGAATGCTTTTTTTTTCCTTTGAAAATACTAAAGTATTTGGGTCTGATGGGTTATTATATTGGTATGTTTCTCAAATGGTGTAGGAAATAAACTTCTTTGTACTGTACTTGAAAATTTGCTGTAAGTTTGTTATTGTTTCAAAATTATAATAAAATGGAGAGGAAAGGGAAAAAAATTCATATCCATCATCATATTAAGGCTGCCATTTTCTTACATAAGTTGTAAGCATGTAATCAATCTGTGCATGCTCAATTATCACCTCTAATTACATCATCTGGGCCACTGTGCTCATTATCCTAAAACTTGCCCAACTTTTAATACTCTAAAACTATCAGAATTACTGCAGTTTGGGGAGATGGATTTTTGGGCTGATAGGCCATCGGCTCTCCTGCTTCATGCCTAGCAATAAACTCTTTCTCTCTTTGAAACCACTGTGTCTCAGGAATTGGTCATTTGAGCACCTTGGGCAAAGAATCTACCACCTTGGTCTGGTAACACTCCCTTGCTTTGCCTTCCAGATTAGTGAGTGAGCCTACTGATGGTGGTCCAGATGGCTGCTTGGGCTGGCTCAGTTTCGGTCCCACGTCAACTTTATAACAAACTCACCTTCACAGACCTCTACACAACAGGTATATCATGGCTTTTATTGTTTTACTGAAGATGTGCAGAGTCACAGGGATGGGTCACATGATACAACACCTCTGACGCATCTCTCAAGGCTCTTCTTACTCAGTTCATCTTTTTAACACACATCCCATCCCACCCCATCTTATCCTTCCTTTCCCCTTTGGAGAGATCTTCTCCAGACCTCTGGCCCTATAAGCTGTAGGATCAATCCTCCACCAAAGGCAGAAGATGAATACAAATACTGCTGCTTGCTTTTTTTTTTCCCTCCACCCTGTTAGGCCCTTTCCTATAGATCAGCTTAAGCATGAGGGTAGAGGCCATGCCTTGTTCATGGGTATCCCCTGCAGCGGGAAGCCTCAAACTCTCACAACTGAACCTGTCCCCTCCCCCTTCCACCTGCAATCAAAAACTACATGTTTCAGCTTCCCTGGATGACAGCCCGGGGAGACAAGGCCAGGACATGCAATTCTGCCAGGGATCCAGAACAGGGAGGCTAGGGCAGCTAGGTGCGTGGTGCAGTTAAACATCTTTCTAGAAGCTTTCTAATCCTGCTGCTTTCCTCTTCACCAAGGCATGGGAGGCAGTAAAGGAGACAGGAGAGTGTTGGGAAAGTTGGCTTTCCTTAATGTTCTAGGGCAAAAATTCTTGTTTGTGCATGTGCACACTCAGGACCCCTTTGGCCATCCAGTGAAGCCTACCGGCCCCTTCTCTAAATAAATTTTGTGTGGGAAATCACCTTAATGCAATGGTAGCCTCTATATACACTATCAGGGAAGCTATCCCAGAAGGCACAAAACAGAAACCTCGCAGACCAAATAAAGATGCTTGAATTACACAGTTTATCAAATCAGTTTAAAACACATAGTTTAAAGCAAGGGGAACAGATGCAGTGGATAGCACAAAGAGGATAGAGTACAGGCTGGGTGGAAGAATCGTACACACTGAACCCAGGGTTCCACAATGTTCTCATTCCCTCTCTCTCTGCTACATCAGCCTGCCCAACTGATGGTGGGGTTATGAGCACCAAAGCTGAGGATGCCTGGAGCCAACTCATACTTGCTCTACCGGAGAGACACATAGCTGTAACACTGCATTTAGCCTGCTGAACAGACATAGGTATTATCTATATTTCATGGACAGAGCACGTGGGAGCCAGAAAGGAACCAGAATGCTATAAAAAATGGGTGGATGGGTGGCCATTTACGGATGGCATCAGTCAACCCAGAGGTAGAATGAGCATGCTTTTAATTTGGTTACTAAGTAAAAATATAGTTCTAAACCAAAGAACAAGATCTAGTAGCAACAGGTCTAGTAACTACAGCAACAATATTTTTAGCTTAATACTTCGAGTACTCTCGAATTTTAAAGTGAAATGAAATACCTATGACTATCGGTGAAGAAGTCACGGGTACTGCTAATACTCCTGGGATCTGTATTTGTGCATTTAAAATGCATAATGGGGGAAATGCTAAATTTCGGTTAGCATTCTATCCCAACGGTCTGTGGACTCGTTAGAACTTCTACCCAGGGTCAGTCCGGGTTAACCTTCCACATACGGTCCAGCGGCTGAGCTCAGAGAAGAGAGGAAATTCAGGAAAAGGGGATTAGGAAGTAGAATTAGGGGAGTTGTGAGGGAAAATAAGCCTTCCTGGTGACCACATGGTTAAACAAGCAGCTACTAAACGCGGTCTAACTTTCCGCAGCCCGCAGCCCCCCGCAGCTCCCCGCAGCCCCCCGCAGCCCCCCGCAGCCCCCCGTGAGGCCACGCCGATGTGCGCAGCCGCAGAGGCCCAGGAAACACCGCCCCCGGCGCCAGAGGGAGCCCCGCTCCCGCCGCTAGCAGAGGGCGCGCGCGCGCCGCCAGCTCCGCCCCGTGCACGCGTGCGCCAGGCGTTCCCGCGGCCAGGCATCAGCAATCTATCTGAGAGCGGGGGTGGTCGGCGCGGCGTACTCGGCGACGGCTCTTGGCGCTCGGGTGCCTGCCGAGAGCGGGTGGGCGGGCGTGCGCGCGTGGCGGACGAGGCAGAGGCAGCCGGTGGTGGTAGCGTGGTCCTAAGGAGTTGCAACGGCACAAGGGGGAGGATGGCGGAGTCCTCGGACAAGCTCTACAGGGTGGAGTACGCTAAGAGCGGGCGCGCCTCCTGCAAGAAGTGCGGCGACAGCATCCCCAAGGACTCGCTCCGGATGGCCATCATGGTGCAGGTGCGGGCGGGCAGGGCCCGGAGCCCAGGCGTCCGTTGCGGCACCGGGCGGTGCGGGCCGCTTTGTGCCAAGCGGGGACCAGTGCCGCGGTGCAGACCCCGCCTTAATAAAGTGAAGAATTGGGGGAGGACTTGCGGTGAAGCAGAAACGAGGGCGGAGGGCTTGCCGGGAGGAGCCGACTGGGCCCGGGCCGCTCGGAGCCGCCAGCTGGGGCCTGTGGGCGCTGCTGCTGCAGTTCCCTATGCAGTGTGTGGCCCTCCCGGTGGACCCCCGGAAGGTTTTACTGATCTTGCAGGAAAAACTCAGGAAATAGGATTTGTAGCTGGTGATGCCTCTTGCATTTTAAAAATAAGGAGCCCCTTCTATTTTTACTTTTGGGTGGTGGAGGAGTTGTTGTTATTTATGGCCACTCGCGTTGGGGGGGGGGAGGTGTGCATGATCATTTTAAACCAATCTGATTTTGACTTACCTTGTGCTGGAAGATTTTTGTTCTACGTTGATGGTGGTGACTGGCTTGTGGGGAATTTTTTTAACACTTATTTTTGACCATCATTTTAACACCCGCTTACCCTCATTTTTTTAAAATTATGCATAACTATACGAAGTCGGTGTCATTTCTGTATAGTGCATTCCGTTTTGGCCTCGTTTATGTTTTAAAATAGCATTTACCCCAAACTTCCCAGGCTGCCCTCTTGATGACTTTGCAGCCATATGGTTTGAGTAAATTGGCTCCCAGAATTCCTCATCTGGGCTTTTTGACAGGTTGGGGATCCCCCTCCGATCCTCCCTCCCTAAGACTTCTGAGATAAGAGTATTGAGAGTGAGCTGTGAGGCCGTATGTCTGAAGGTTGTTGCCAAATGGAGGGGGGTTCCTGCCTCCTCCATCTTGCAGTTTGCTGATGTCTGCCTATGTAATTCTGGTTCTCACCTGCCGAGGCCCTCCCCTTCTACCACATAAAGCTGTCGATTACCAAGCTTAGGGCTTAGTGTCAAGGTAATTCTTGATTTTCATTCTGTTAGTGAGACAGGAATGTGTTTTAGGAACGATCAAATAGCCCTCACTGAATTCAGTACTTAGAGGGTGAAAGTGAGGGGGATAGTAGATTTTATGGAGTTGGTGCCAAGTGCCAGTACTTAGGTTATCTAGTTATCTTGGTATCCTCAGGGCCCACTGTACTTCTTCATTCAGTAAACACTTATTGAGCACCTGTTAAGTTCCAGGCACTGTTTTAGGTATAGGGACACGACGACAAATTCTGCCCTTGGGAGCTTGCAGTTGGTTAAAGGGAATACAACTGGTAAACAAGCATTACAGGGGTGGTTGCTAACCGATGGAGCTGTGCACTAGGCATGGTGTGCCCAAGAGGGGAATCCAAGAGGTCCCAGCTAATGTGAGCGCTTGATTAGGAGTCATTTACAGAAGTGGGGGATGGAAAACGAGGATAGAGAAGGAGACAGGGCCTGTGATTCAGAGAGCAGGATGTACCACTAAGGGGCTTTGAACTTGACCCCAAATATATGGGGAATCTGCTCTTGTGAAGTTCCTTCTCTCTGGGTTCTTGACCTAATTTCTCTATGAAATGGTGGATGGAATTCAAGAAGTCTGAATTTACAGCTGTTTTCACTTAAAGGTGTGTGAACAGTACCTGTGATTTATTTCACCAATAGTAATTACAAATACTTTCATATCACTAGTTGTTGGAAATTTCTAAAATATCATGTACTCTCGTTGCTTCAAATTTGCTGTAGTTACTAGACTGGGTACTAGATCTTGTTATATAATGCTTTAGAGATCATGCATTACTATAGCCTCAAATTACTTTTTCTTAAATTCAGTTTAATTGAGATTTATTCACATACCATACAGTCATTCATGGTGTACAGTCACCTGTTCACAGGACCATCATATAGTTGTGCATTCATCGCCCCACCCCGATCTATTTTTTAACATTTTCCTTATACCAGAAAGAATCAGAATAGAAAATAAAAATAAAAAAGAACACCCAAATCATCCCCCCCATCCCGCCTTATTTTTCATTTAGTTTTTTGTCCCCATTTATCTGCTCTTCCATCCATACACTGGATAAAGGGAGTGCGATCCACAAGGTTTTCACAATCACATTATCACCCCTTGTAACCTACATTGTTATACAATCAGCTTCAAGAGTCAAGGCCACTGGGTTGGAGTTTTGTAGTTTCAGGTATTTACTTCTAGCTATTCCAATCTATTAAAACCTAAAAAGTGTTATCAATATGGTGCGTAAGAATGTCCACCAGAGTGACCTCTTGACTCCATTTGAAATCTCTCAGCCACTGAAGCTTTATTTCACTACATTTCGCATCCCCCCACCTCCAATTACTTTTTAAATGTTTTGATGATTACCTCGATAGAATTGCTTTCCCTTATGAACCTATGCATTTTATTATGCTTTGAAAATGTTATTCCCACAAAGGGATGCCCATAAGCTTCATCTGATAGTCAGAGAGGTCCCTTTTGTAGTGGGAAGGACAGAGAGAAAATCTAAGTACAGCCAGTGTGTTGCAGCAAGTCCAGACCGCTGAGGAAGAGGAAAGTTGGCTCTGTAGAGGAGTCCCGGAAGGCTTCCCTGAGGAAGTGCACTTGAATTACTCGGTTTCAGTTAAACTGTTAACATTCTGGGCCCTCTTTAGGCATACTAAGTTAGGTAAAAGAAATGCCCTCTTAAAAGTAAATGTAGTTTTTCTGTGATGGTAATTGGGTGTGGGTAGTGGTGTTTCCTTTGTGGACTTGAGTCTTAATTCAGAATTTAAAGTTCCTCTTTCTGCAGGCTGAGCTGGTGAAAGGCCAGAAAGAAAGAAGCCATTCTTTTCAGTGCTTGGCTATAAATACCTTGTCTTAACATTTGTATGGGAGGATTGTTCCCTGTTTATCAAATACGTGATACTTTGTTGCCTGAAGGGCAGTACTTGGGCTTTCCAGCCTGGGGAGCCTCAGGGCTGTAGTGGGCCAGTGAGGGCTTGATCCTGTGAGCCCTGGAAGGTAGGCGGGGCAGGTGGCTGGGTGAGGACCCTCACCTCTGTAACCTTGGTACTGTAGATGTTTAGTAGGTGTTGCTGAGTAAATGGTTGAATATTCTGCAACTTTTCTGGGCCTCCTCTACCACAGGGTTGGAGGCGGTAATTTTATGACTTTGATCTAGTGCCCTTTTGCCTTTTCCTGCTTGGTCCTGAGTCTTGGGTTAGAGCCTTGCTTTAGCACGGGCTTCATTACTCGTTAGGAGGATAGGGTCCATGCAGTCTCAGCTCTTGTGCTGTGAATGTACCACCCAGACGGACTGTATTTGGGCAGCCCTCTCCGGGGCCCTGCACTGTGCCAGTGATCAGGGATGCAGCACCCAGATCAGGGTTTAAGGGGGCTCCTGCCTGAGCCAAGAAGAGACGCCACAGCCAGGGTTCCAGTGTGGGGCAGAGCCGCTGAGCCACGGACCCTCCTGCATGAGGGTAACCCTCAGGCATTGCAGAGGAGGGGTAGACAAGGGGTTCCAAGGTACGAAGAGCAGTCAGGCCACACCGCACATGTCAGGACGTGATGGCTAGATGCTTCTGTTCTGCATCCACACGTGCTGCCTCAATGAAATCCCGTGGAAAGTTCGAAAGTCAGAACATGAGTCCATTCTCAGAAGTGTCCTTTGTTGTCTAGTTTGGAGGGATCATCTTTTCCACAGCAATGCTTCCGCATTCTTCCTTCTTCTCTCCTTGGGGCATTCAACAAACACTTTATGAGCAGGTGTTGCCAGATGCTAATAAGACAGGTATCATACTTCCTTAGGGAGAAAATAGCCCAGTGCAGAGCACAGACATTGATGAAATAATCACACATATGTTTCATTCTTAACTGCGTGACCTGAGGGTGTGATGTTTGATATGAGCTCTTGAGTACCTGGATGGGGAGCTTGTGAACAGCTGATGCTGCTGTGAACCCAGGTGGAGGGTTGATGCCGAGGAGTCTTTGAAGTGCCTCTGCTTAACCCTGCATCCAGAAAAGACCATTCACAGATTGGGAGAGGGATAGTTGGAGTGCCTTGTCTTGGCTTATCTAGAATATTTCTCCCATCCCCACACACAACTCCATCTTGAGAGTTCTGCATAATATTTAGTTTTAATGTGATTTTAATATTTTTTTTTGACATGCATGCCATTTAGCTTCATGTTCTGTAAATATAGATGTTTGAGGGGCCTTCCTTCAGTCAGAGCACAGTTTGTTAAGAGTTAAGTGGGGCAGTTCCTCCTGCCGAGCAGTGTAGTGGAAAGAACTGTGGCATCAGATTCAAATTCATGCTGAATGACTTTCAGCCCCTCTGTCTCCGCTTGTAAAGTGGGGGTGATAGTTTTCACCCAAAAGGCTGGTTGTGGGGTTACACATGATGGCTTGTGGAGGGCCCTGGGGACCAAGTAACCTTGTCTTCCCCTTCTCTTTCTCTTCCTCATCACTGTCACTATTTATTTGCCTGGGAGCATGAACCTGACACCATCACAATGAAAAGTCCAGTGCTATTAAGTCAGTGCCAGTTTGACTGTGAAACATCAAAGGGGGAATAAAAACACTGTGAGAGAGGAAATCACCACCTTTCCTGTATGCCTGGACTTCTAAGTTCCTGTACCCGGGAAATGGTGTTTAGTAAAGGCCAGAGAGCAAGCTGCCAGTCTCGGTACAGGTCTGGGGAATTTCTTACAGCTGCCCCATCTAGCTTGCTTCTTCTGAACTGTTATCTTTCATTCTCCCCTCCTGGAAGTTAATTCATTCTATGCATGCTTGTGTGGCTGCTGTGAGCTTGACACATTCTGACACATTTTCTCTGCCTTGCTCATTATCTGGGACTTGTTCTTATTATTCTTATCTGCAAAGGTCCTTAAAGAGCCCTTTCTGGGCCATGAGGCCCTTTGAGTCTAGGCCTGTATGTACTAGTTGTCTGGCCTTTCCCAGTCAGATGCAATGGGGTCTTGACATAGAACAGAAGATCTGTGCATTTCACTATGGCGTGAGGTAAGTCATGTCCCTAAAATGGAAAGGCGTGGGGATAAGAGGTTCATGGGACAGAGCTCTGCCCTCTACAACACCACCATTCCACTGGGTATGTTTCACTTCCTGAGAGAATAGGTCAGGAAAAGCAGGCAACAGTTTGTGGAGCTAATCTTTGAAGATCTTGAGAAGTATGGAACAAGGGATGCTGTTTCCAATCCCTTTGCAGTTTTTCATGTGAGATAGGGAGAATATAGGCAAGGCTGTCCTCATTTTCCAGATACAGAAAGATGTTGAGGTAGGTGTTGAGTGAGTCAAGATGTAGGTTAACTGCTCATCTGCTTCCCTGATTTGCTTCCTTCTAGTCCCCCATGTTTGACGGGAAAGTCCCACACTGGTACCACTTCTCCTGCTTCTGGAAGGTCGGCCACTCCATCCGGCACCCTGATGTCGAAGTAGACGGGTTCTCCGAGATTCGGTGGGACGACCAGCAGAAAGTCAGGAAGACCGCAGAGGCCGGCGGAGTGACGGGTGTGTACTAATGAGGGAGCCAGCGAGGATTCAACTCCCACACTGAAGCTTCTTGTCTGGCATGTGCGAGTAGAGGGCATGATGGCAGTGTTACCTCGACAGCACCATGTTGATCCAGCACTGTTGTGGTGCCCGATAGTTTGTTTACAGGTGCTTGGAATGTAGCCTTTAACTTTCAAAAAGTGACATTTTCTTCACTTTTTGAAGGACTGCATTATCATTTCTCTGCCTTCCTAAACCGATCATACTGACCCCAATTTAACCTGTTCTTACGACTCCATGGCACTG
>PVKY010012584.1:0-11453 GCA_004027775.1 Bradypus variegatus | reverse complement strand
AAATGGTTTATATTGTTGAATGTAGGGGACCTAGCAATAGACAGCAAATAGTGAAGGAGGACCTGTAATCTAATAAGAACAGATAAGTTATGGAGGGTAAACTTAATGTTCTGGGAATGCTAAGGAACAACTATGGTTTGTTAATTACTGGTGGGTATGGTAGGAACAAGTTCACAGAATGTAGTTATTTTTGGTTATTTGCTTTTTTCTTATTCCTTTGTTTTGGTTTTGTTTGAAATATTGTCTTTTTATTGTTTGTTTGTTTTTTAATTTTTTTGATGAAGTTAAAAAAAAACAATGAATGAGTGTGAAAAAACTAAATGAACAATATGGGGAGGAAGGGAATGGAATGTTTTGGATGTTTGTTTTTATTCTAATTCTTATTTTATTTTTTGGAGTAACGAAAATGTTCAAAGATTGATTGTGGTGATCAATGCACAACTATGAACAACTGTACACTTTGAAGGACTGTATGCTATGTGGATATATCTCAATAAAATTGCATTAAAAATCAGTAGTGTTTTATACACTAATGAGGAGGATTCTGAGGAGGAAATCAAGAAAAAATTCCATTTACAATAGCACCTAAAGGAATAAAGTATCTACGTACATATTTAACCATGGATGTAAAGGATCTATACACAGAAAACTACAAAATATTGCTAAAAGAAACTTTAAAAAGACATAAATAAATGGAAAGATATTCCGTGTTCATGGATTACAAGGCTAAATGTCATTAAGATATCAATTCTACCCAATTAATTTACAGATTCAACTCCATACCAATCAAAATCCCAACAGCTTACTTTGCAGAAATAGAAAAACCAATAATCAAATTTATTCGGAAGGGCAGGATGCCCGAAACAGCCCAAAACATCTTGAGAAAAATGAAGTTGGAAGACACACACTTCCTGCCTTTAGAGCATATTACAATGCTACAGTGTCAAAACAGCACAGTACTGGCATAGGACAGAAATATTAACCAATGGAATCCACTTTAGATTTCAGAAATAGACCCTCACATCAATGGTCAACTGATTTTTGACAAGGATCCCAAGTCCACTCAACTGGGACAGAACAGTCTCTCCAATAAATGGTGCTGAGAGAACTGGATATCTAGATCTAAAAGAATGAAAGAGCACCCATATCACACAACTTATATAAAAATTAACTTAAAATGGACCAAAGACCTAAACATTAGAGCTAGGACCATAAAACTCCTAGAAGAAAATACAGGGAAGCATCTTAAAGATGGTGCAGTAGGCAGCGGTTTTTAGATCTTACATCCAAAGCACAAGCAATGAAAGAAGAAATAGATAAATGGGATCTCCTCAAAATTGAATACTTCTGTGCTTCAAAGGATTTTGTCAAGAAAGTAAAAAGGCAGCGTATTCAATGGGAGAAAATACTTGGAAACCACATATCCAATAAGGGTTTAATATACAGAATATATAAAGAAATCCTACAACTCAACAATAAAAAGACAAACAACCAATAAAAAATGGGCATAAGATATGAATAGACACTTTTCCAAAGAGGATATATAAATCACAAAAAAAGCACATGGAAAGATTCTCAAGTTCACTAGCTATTAGCAAAAAGAAAATCAAAATCACAATGAGATATCATTTCACACCTACGAGAATGGCCATTATAAAAAAAAAAACAGGAAACTACAAGTGCTGGAGAGGATGTGGAGAAACAGGAACACTTATTTACTGCTGGTGGGAATGTAGAATGGTACAGCCACTTTGGAGGGTAGTTTGGTGGTTCCTCAGGAAGCTAAGTATAGAACTGCCATACAATCTGGAAATCCTATGACTAGGTATATACTCAAAAGAACTGAAAGCAGGGACACAAACATTTGCATCCAATGTTTATAGCGGCTTTATTCACGATTGCCAATAGATGGAAACAGCCCAAGTGTCCATCAGCTGATGAGTGGAGAAACAAACTGCAGTATATACATACGCTGGAATATTATGCAGCTGTAAGAAGGAATGAAGTCTTGATGCATGTGATAACATAATGAGGACATTATGTTGAACAAAATAAGCCAGACACAAAAGGACAAATATTATATGGTCTCACTAATATGAACTAATTATAATGAGCAAACTCTGGGAGTTAAAATCTAGAGTATAGGTTACCAAGAGATAGAAAGTGCATAGAGAATGGGCATATGATGCTTAAAGTATACAGAATGTTCAATAAGATTGATAGTAAATGTTTGGAAATGGATAGAGGTGATGGTAGCATGATACTATAATTGTAATTAACAATGCTGAATGCAAGTATGGTTGAAATAGGAAGTTCTAGGGTTGTGTATGTCACTAGAAGGAAAGCCAGAGGATAAAAAAATGGGACTGTATACAGATAGCGAAACCTGTTGTAGACAATGACTGTGGTTAATTGTACAAATCAAAGAAAGTTCTTATATGAACTAGAACAAATGTATGTCCTACTACAAGGTGTTAATAATAGGGTGGTATATGGGGGGAAACGCAAACTTAGTGCAAACTAAGGAATACAGTTAATAATAACATTGTAATATTCTTTCAGCAATTGTAACAAAGTTACTATAACGAAGGTAAGGGTCAATTATAAGGAGTATGGGATTTTTTTTTTTTTGAGCAATGAGAATGTTCTCAAATTGATTGTGGTGGTGAATACATAATTATGTGGTTATACCAAGAGCCACTGATCGTATACTTTGGATGGATTATATGGTATGTGAATAAAACTGTTTAAAAAATTTCTCTTTGTGTATTTTGGTTTGCTAAAGCTGCCAGAATGCAGTATTCCAGAAATTAGTTGGCTTTTACAGTGGGGATTTATTAGTTTACAAATTTACAGTTCTAAGGCCATGAAAATGTCCCAGTTAAGGCATCAGCAGGATGATACCTTCTCTGAAGAAAGTCTGATGGCATCTGGGGATCCTCTGTCACATGGGAAGGCACGTGGCCAGTGTCTGCTGATCCTTCTCTCCCAGGTTTCATTGCTTTCAGGTTCTGGCTCTTACAGGTTCTGTGGGTCCTTGCTTGCCTCTCCCAGGCTTTCCTCTTCAAGCTTTCTGAGTGTTTCTCTGAGCAATCGGGCTTTTTTTCTGTCCTTTATCCACTCATAAAGGACTTCAGTAAAGGATTAAGAACTTGAATTGGATGGGTCACATCTCAATTGAAACAACCTAATCAAAAGTCCCACCCACAATAGGTCTGCACCCACAAGAATGGACTATAAGAACATAGTCTTTTTCAGGGTACATAACAGCTTCAAACCGGCATGGATGTCTTGGGGCCCGAGGGCTTGCAAATACTGACATAAGAAGTTACCCAGCATTTTAAGTGAGAACTTGCTGGAGTCTAAAGAAACAGATACTCTGGGATGCTATCTCATCTACATTCTCAGTATCATATGATTCAGGGTCCTTAGACATGACTTAGAACAATGCTATGTACTAAAGAGAACTGAGGCCCAAAGTGGGGAAGGGGTTTGCCCTGGGTCCAACTGCCAGCAAGTGGCTGAATCTCAACCCTGCCCTGTGTGCTAGTTTGAAACTGTTATGGACCCCAAAAGAGCCAAGATCTTTTAGTCCAATCTTGTTGCACGGAACCTTTTGATTGTTTCCTTGGAGATGTGATTCACTCAACTGTGGGTGAGACCTTTGGTCAAATTATTTCCATGGAGTGTGGACCCCAACCACTCAGGGCGGGTCTTGATTAGTTCACTGGGGTACTTAGGAGAGCTCAAAAGCTGACACAGATGCTGAGGCTTGGAGACACTTGGAGATGCAGACAGAAGGGCATTTGGAGATGCTAAGCTAAGAGACAAAGGCTAGAATTTGCCCCACAGAAGCTAAGAGAGGACTCCCAGATGCTTAGAGAGAAATGCCCCAGGAGAGCCAAATAGAGAGCTGAGAGAAGCTAAAGAGAGACAAGCCCAGAGACATTTTGGAAAAAGCTATTCTGCAATGCAACCCAGGAGCAAAGGACCAGCAGGCGACAGCCAAGTGCCTTCCCAGCTGACAGGGGTATTCTGGACGCCATTAGCCTATCTTCAGTGAAGATATCCTCTTGTTGATGCCTTAGTTTGGACATTTTATGGACATCTGTGAACTAATAAATCCCCTTTATAAAAGTCAATCCATTTCTGGTATTTTGCATAATGGCAGCATTAGAAACTGAAACACCCTGCCTCCGGGGGCTATTTCCCCCCACCAATGGTCACCCCGCATTGGCCAGGTTCCCATCCAGCCACAGCTTCCCTATATCACCTGCCGGAGTGGGGTCTGTCAACAGGGAACACTAGACTCAAGCTCGGCAAGCCTTGCCTACGTCCATTCCGCCACAGCTTCTCTTGGTGCACTCTGCACTGACATAGTCACTAAAAGTCAGCCCTACCTCGGCAATCAGACAGAAAAGCTCTCATCACCCAGGCATTTCCAAGGGACCTTTCAAAGAACATCATTAATTCTGAACAAAGCTCTCCCCTACCAACACTTTCCAATTACAGTCTTGATGTTCCCGTTTTACGATACAAAAATCCTCACCATTTAATGAAAAGGCCTACTTTAAAAAAAATACATATATTTGCCTGAACAGCCTAAGTATCTGAGCTAATTTTCCAAAATAAAAACAAAACTAACCCAAACAATCTTCTCTGCCTCTTTTTCCCCCTTATGAACTCCCTCCCTGGTTCATACATTGTTTGGGGAAAGGGGCAATAAATCACATTATTCTCGAGGACTGGGGGCTTATTTCTTGGGATATCTGCCACCCCCACTTCCCCAAAGTTTTGCAGCTTCCAGTGTGAGGAAAAAGCTGAACGTCTATTAGGGCCTGACCAAAAGGCAGGAAGCTCCTGCAGAACAATAAATATAAGCCAGGGAAGTTCTGCCAAAAGCATGTTCCTCCATCACATTATATTCCAGGTATATTTCAGCCAAACAAAGGCCCTGCTGATCTGCTACCACCCACTGTGTGCCAGGATGTGCGAGATGCTTTTCACCCATCTCATGGGGTCCTCAATAAGAGCACTATGAAGTAGGAATTAACGCCTTTAAACATAAAGAAGTCAGGCCACAAATAAACTCACTACCTTCATTCCCTACGTGGGATGAGCCTCCCTTGTGCTGGGGGATTAAGGTCAAATGTCCGTCAGCAATGCTGATGATGCTTTCGGAGAAAGATCTTGATCAAAAGGGAGGAATGTTAAAAGGAATAAAATGAAATGGAGTTTCTATGGGTAAGATATTTAAAATGAAACCAGGAGGCCATTCAGGAGGTTACTCTTAGGTCCCAGCCAGACCCCACAAACTGCCCAAGCGTGCACAGCCACAAGCAACAGTGTTCCTCAAAACCCCTAAGGACCTCTGGGCACCAGAAAGAAACCACAAGATAAAAGAAATCAATAAACTTTCTAACCTGAAGGAGGTTATTTGGAGCTCCTCAAGTACTCACCAATCACAAAATATTTATGTAATATTTTACTTTTAAAACCAGGAAGTGCCAAGACCAGACACAGTTTGGGTTGCTACCTGAATCTGTGCTCCCGGAATTGCAATTCGAAGACCCCAAATAACTGTCATTGTTGTCTTGCGAAAAGAAAAGAAAAAGAAAAGCCAGCCCCAGGGAGATTCAATGATTGCCCTCATGTTCCCAGCTGGGATTGGAGCCACAAGTGTGTTTGGTTCCGAAGTCGCTAGAGGATAGCACTGAGATTGGGGCAGGGAAAGGAAAGGGGAACTTGAATTATTTTTTATCCTCATTTTCCCCCCTAAGCAAGGAGCTGGTCGATAGAGTTGGGGAATATAGTCTCTAGGGTGCAGTGAAGACAGAAAATAAGGGGTGAATGCCCACAGGAATTTCCCTATTAGCAGCACGAGTTTCCAGCCTAGCCCACCGCAGCCCAGCACAGCCCGACGGTGCTGCAGGGCTCAGACGCACACTCAGGGAGAAAGCAACAGAGGCGCCGCAGCTAATTAATCAGACTTCCCCTCCCCACCACCACCACCACCACTGAGAAAATGCACCCGCAAGCGCCCTCCAGCCCCTAGCCGCGCGGCGGCGTGGGCACCTGCTCTACCTCTAGTGTGCAGGTGACGAAATCTTCGCGTGCGCCCAGGACGCAGATGGCGAATCCTTTGCAGGAGCTCCAGGGTTGAACACTCCAGGTGTGCGGTGGCGAACTCCTCGCGCGCTCCAGGAACGCAACTGGCCAACCCTTTCGCCCGCGCCCCAAGTGTAAGCGTTTCCGCCAACTCACCCTTGCGCTGCACTTCCTCCTCCCCCAGCGACCCCGCTCTCCCATACCCTACTCCGAAGCCCGCCCCTCACCTGCGCCTTGGCGGGCAGCGGCAGCACAGCCCGGCGGCGGCGGCCGAAGCGAAACTTGGCCGCCTTGTAGATCTTCCAGTAGACGAAGAGCACCACGCCGAGCGGTAAGTAGAAGGCGCCGCAGGTGGAGAAGACGGCGTAGGAGGGTTCTTGGCTCACCTGGCAGCGCTCGAGCCGGGCGTCAAACGCCTCGCCCCAGCCAAGGAGCAGCGGCGCCAGGGCGATGAGCGCCGAGAGCGCCCAGGTGAGCGCGATCATGAGCGCGGACGCGCGGCGGCGGGTGCGCAGCGTGTACTGCAGGTGGCGCGTGATGGTCCAGTAGCGGTCCAGGGCGATGGCCGCCACCTTCCAGATGCTGGCCGTGCAGCACAGCACGTCGAAGGAGATCCACACCTGGCACAGGCTCCGGCCCAGCCGCCAGCGCCGCCCGGCTGACAGCTCGCTCCCCAGGCTCAGGGGCATCACCAGCGCCGCCACCAGCACGTCCGACACGGCCGTCGAGGCCACCAAGTTATGCGGCACGCGATGGAAGGCGCGGACGCGCAGGATGGTGACCAGAACCAGCAGGTTCCACGGGAAGGTGGCCACGGTCAGCAGCACGAGCAGTGTCACCACCGGCACGGTGAAGGCGGAGAAGGGCGGCTCCCGGCCCGCCAGCGCGGCGCCACCTGGGGTCGACCTGATGACCCCGTCCGGGCTTGGGTTGCTACTGTGGGCCTCGGGTCCCCGGGATGGAGAGTCGCCGGCGGCGGCCACCGAGAGGCTAGTGGCCTCCATGGCACGCGGCTAGCTGGACCTGGGCTCCCTGGCAGGGGGCGCACGCGCGGCCCGGGGTTCGGCGTGGACGGGGCGGGTTGGGAAGGGCCCAGGTCGCTTTATCCTGGTCCCTCTTTCGGGACGGCAGACGCTGCGTCCCCAACCCCCTTTGGCGCCTCTACCTGGAGCCCTCGTGGACCCTCTTTCCCAGTGGAGGAAAACAGAGTGGGACCCGCAGTCCGGCTCCGCGCGGTGCGGCGCCCCGGGCTCTCCCACCTCCTGGCGGCCCCCGGGGCAACTGGAGGCGGAAGGACCGGGAAAGCGAGAGCGCAGCCGAGTGTCCGCGCAGGGGCGGGCTGGGAGAGCTGCCCGTGTCCCCCACGCTCCCGGCGGCGGCGGGGGGGTGGGCTGGAACAGCCGCCAGTAGGAGCCCGGTTTCCACGCTGTCCCCCGCGGGTCTCCCCGCCTCGGCGGAGCGGAGAGAACCTGGCAGCGGGGGTCTCGGAATTGGCTTCACGGTCCGGCAGCAATGCCTTAGTCGCCACCTTCGCAGATCCCTCGGGCGAGTGTGGCCGCCAGTGTGACTTCGGGAAACAGACGGGCCCGCCCTCTTCCGGCCAGAAGGGTGCTGGGTTTCCTCGAGTCTGCAGCCTTGTGTATGTACCTGTACCTGACCACTGAGACTCCGGTACTGGAGGATGCAAAATAGAAATCTCCTAAACCCGGCTCCATCCAGCGCGTCGGGCTCAGCGAACTACCCGGGAGAGGTTCACTCTCTGGCTCTATGCAGAAAAGAGCAGGTTGGCGGAGGGCTGCAAGAGCAAGGGTGAGCACTTAGAACCCCTTTGCCGGCTCCAGACCTGCCCCCATCAGATCTCTACGCAGACAAAACGCCTAGCCCCCCCTTTCCAGTGTTTAACCCCCTGATCCGCAGGGCCTCGGCGCCTTCCAGGTCTTCACATTCAGGTTCAAGCTGGAGTTCTTTTTTTGGCTCAGGGACAAAGATCCAGTTGGAAAGGAGAAATTCCCCTACCCCCTCCTCCCGTTTTTACTCCCACTACGTTTTCTTAAAACAGTGCAGTCATAATTAAATAAACACAAAGCTCCAGGGCTTGGATCCCCAGGAGTAAAAGAGAAAGAGTACCGAGCCCAAACGGCCCCTTCTCTTTTCAGCACATCAGGAGTGGCAGTCACCCACAGGCGTCTTACTGAAACTCCAGAAAGAGGAAAAGGCCTCCTGCAGGGGAGCCTGGGGTGGCCCTGCACCCTGAAAGGCAGCCTCCTCCGGGAAGCCCCCCTAGGCTGCAGCAGGGGGACCGGCTTTTTTCCCTGGTCCCGAGTGCCTTGTCACCAAGCAGTCCCATCCCAGGGGGATGTCGACAGGGCGTGTCCCCTCTGCTCAGCGCCTCCAATAGCATCCCTCTCCTTTACCCCTTCACCCTCCCTTCCTCCTCAGCTCACAGATCAGGTACTTTCTGCTTTGTGGGCACAGAGTAATACACATGTTATGGCACAGTTCTGGCTTACACAGACTGGGTAAGACACTCATGGAGCATTAAAAGCAGTAACGACAGAGGAGTCAAAATAAAAATTCTTGGACATAGAAGGTTTAGTGTCAAGTGGTTGATAAAAATGAGAGAACCGGCAGGCTGTTGAGATGGAGTTGTAGTTAGGGAGCATCGTGGAGGAGAAGGCTGCTGAGGTTTTTCTGAAGCCTCTGGAAGGGATCTGGATATTGGACAAGACAAATG
This sequence comes from Bradypus variegatus, assembly GCA_004027775.1. Classification (NCBI taxonomy): domain Eukaryota; kingdom Metazoa; phylum Chordata; class Mammalia; order Pilosa; family Bradypodidae; genus Bradypus; species Bradypus variegatus. Next base: position 2,611 of record PVKY010012584.1, on the reverse strand, counting down.
GAAGGTTGGCCTAACTGGAGTGCACAAGGCTGCAATCGCCCTGGAAAGCAAGCAGGAGGTGACCCTACAGGGGGAGGTGTTTGCACTTATCATGGGAGAGGGTTGAGTTTCGCAAGATTTGTGAGCAAACAGACATGATGAAGAGAATCCTGTTGAAGGAAATGATAGCTAGCCTTTGAGATATTGTCGCAAGATTTTTCTTCCTATATTATTGAACAAACACTATAGCAAGAGCAAAGAATATTAAAATCATTCATACTGTGTCACTCTGATACAATGACACATTTTTGTTTTCCAGCCTTTGCTCCTATCCACATACATTTTTCGTCTTTATAGTCATTCTTTTTTTTATTTTACAGACTTCTCTTAATGTTTTTCATGTTGCTACATCTTCTCATCATAGTTACACCTTTTATATTATACTACTTATTATATACTACTTAGTATGACTTTGGGCAACTTAGGCTTCTGAGACTCAGTTTTCTCCTCTGAAAAATGGGGCTATTGATACCTGTCACAATATTGTCATAAGGCTAAAATTAGATAAAGCTTTAGCACAGGGTTGATTAAGTGTGCAACTTCCTGACTCAATCTTAGAATTCAGTTCTCTTCTGATCTTTGGATGTGGATCATATTTTTAGATGTTTTAATCTCTCTAATTTTTGTAAGAACCAAACACATTCACACCGTTTCACTTAATCTGGTCCGCCACCTTTTTAGGCATCATTCCCATTTTGCAGATGAAGAAACTGAAACTGAGAGAGGTATGTTGGCTTGGGATTGAAACCTGAGGCTCTGTTCTTCTGACTGCAGATCTCCCATTTGTCCATGACACCAAACTGCCCTCTGTACACTGGATTGGGGGTTCAGTTTGACTGTTTTCACTTAGCTCTTTCGTATAGATAGTTTCATGTGGTGGTAAAGTCCACATGTGTGTCATTTTGTAAAACTATATTGTGTCTCAATTACAAGCCATCTCTGACAGCATCCCCCTTGCTCCCTGCTCTACAGCCACACTGGCCTGACAAGCACATTTCCATTCTCAGGGATTTCCTGTATACTGCTCCCTGTACTCGAGTCAGATAGGTGTGACTTGTTCAGGTCTCTGTTCCAGCTTTCACCATCTTAGACCCTCCCTGATGATCAATCAAGTCTCAAAACGTGGGACCTTCCTGTGTTCTCTTTTCCTCTACTCTGCTTTATTGGTCTTCACAGCACTTTACAGTACTGACATCATATTATTTATGTAATCCCCTCTTTACTACCTGCCTTCCCCACTAAAATGTAAGCTCTTCTTGGGCAGGGAACTTGTTTACTGCTATATCCTTAGCATCTAGTTCTGTGCCAGACACATAAAAGAGAATGCAATAAATTTGAAAATACATTTGTTGAATGAATGAATGAATGAATGAGACAGATACTGTTGGGGGTGTGTGATCCAGGTCCCTGAGCACCCCTGCAGGTTCTTCCCTGGGTATGCGAAGAAGACAAGGGTCCTGACCACTCATTACCCAGGACATTTCTCTGAATTGTGTTTGCAACAAGCAGCCTTAAAGAATGAGGTAATATTAAAGTAGTGACACCCCCAAGTTCACCATCCCTGTCCTGTAACACACCCCCTATGTGTGCAGGCATCCACTATGGGTCCTTGCCAACACCCCCATGGGACTTGTAGGACACGGGGACCTGGCACAAATGAACATGAAGCTCTGTGAACAGCTCCTGTCTGCAGTACTGAAGTCCTTTGTGTCTGACCCAAGAGTCTCGGCTCTTCTGCCAGCGTCCATGACACAATAACAGGCTAACTTGCTAGCTGGCAAGTCGGGCAAAATCCCAGACCCTGAACAGTGCTTGACAGGCATTATGATTTCTCATAATAACAAATAGCAGAATAAATCTTTTCCCTTTGGATATTATTTCCTTAATACATAGTCTCCCAAATGTAATACCTGAGTTAAAATGTAGAAACAGTATGATTGTTTTTTCACATGTTTCCAAATTGTACCTCTGAGAGATTTAATGGATTTACTATTCTCTTAGCCCTGGCTTTGGAGAAATACAAGAGAGATAGTGAAAGTCTTACCCAAATCAATTTTGTCTTTAAAAAAAAGTTTAATTGGTGTATGATACATTTTAATTGTTTTATATTGCATTTCTATAATGGCTTAAAAGGCTGCATTTTTCCTACATGGTGATTTATTATCTATATATCTTTGTGTAGAAGCCATTCATCCCCTTTTAATTACTTTCTAAAGAAATCTGAGTACTGACCTTATGGGCACTTATCAATTTTAATATATCTCGTAAGCAGATTTTGATAGTTTTATTGTTGTGTAATTATTCCCTGTTACACCTCTGTTTGCATTTATTTTTTATTTTTTTATTTTTATTTATTTTTATTTTTATTTTTTTGCATTCTGTGCTCCTATCACACAGTATTATGCTATTTATTTCCAGATCTATACAATCAATCCTAAACATTCTGTAGTCCTTCAACATCAAATGGCTGGTCCCAACCCTCTTTCTATCTCCTGGTCGCCTGTGTTGTCAGGTTTTAACTCCCAAAGATTGTTCATTAATGTCTGTTCATATTAGTGAAACCATATAGAAT
>PVKY010012583.1:0-11458 GCA_004027775.1 Bradypus variegatus | reverse complement strand
ATAGATGAGTCCATGATATTTTTGAGGGTCAGCAGAGAAGTCTGGCCAGATGACAAGAGGGGTGGAACAGCATGGCCTTTGTGAGTTCCAGTGTCCAGGGTCTGACCTTGAGCTTACTGCAGCTACAGAAACTCAAGCTAATAGTTGAATACTGCTTTTAGAAAGGACAACTAACAACAATCTAACTCATGAGAAATGGCTGTATAGTAAGAGAAATGTCATTTATTTTATAAGGAGAAATATAATTGTCAAATATATTCTCTCTAAATAGGAAAATGGCACAGAAGGTTAAAATTTCAGAAAGTAGTTAATGTTGAGTTTGAAACTGATCGAAGGGGCTCTGTGTATGACTGTCTAATGGCACCAGGCCTTACAGCCCATGGGGTCCACTTCCACATCAGGAATGGCCTCTGAAGGCAAGATTACCAAAGACTTGGGTGGGGGTTGGGGGGCAGAGGGCAAGCCCCTGATAGCCATATAAGAATGTGAAGAAAGACAATTCCTGTTTAAATATTTAGTCTTCTGTCAAGCACTCACTCTCTAACATAAATATTGGGAAGTGTTAAAATATTTAAAAAAAACATATTATGAATATACCATGTTCATCTTATTTGTTGGCTATTTCTTAATGTTTTGTGACACTCTTCTGGATTCGGACTGGTTATTCAAATGCCTTAAAACAAAGATATCCCAAAGACATCAGTCAGCTTCCTTCATAAATATTGTTTCTTGTTATCAAATAAAAGCTGTTGTTTTTAGTAAAAAAAAATCCTGCTAGGAGAGAACAAATATGCAACTTACATAGCTATGCAGAATGAGACAGTATGAAAACCAGAAAAGCCTAATTAAGATAATATAGTTGTGTTTCTCTGCTCCAGTATTCACTGTATTTGTAAGTTAAAATGGAAAGAAAAATCCAATTCTCATGGGTTTCACTTAATGGATACCAGGAAAATATTCTATATTTTACCATAATTTGAGAGCTGCTCTCCATTAGAAAAAATATGGCTTCTGAAAAATCTAAAATGCCATTTACAAATGCCATAACCATTAAAATCACAATCTCTATCATACAAAACTCATCCATTCTTTGCATATGTAGGTGAAGTAGGTCTACAAAAGGGAGGAGTATGATGCATATGTTTCTGGGAACAATGAATCAGAAATGATCTCCTTTGAAACAAAATATGCAAATGTGCTTGGTGACCCAGAATTTAAAGTTCCTGTCTGTATCTCTCTGTCACAATTAATTGTTACTCATTTCTTTAAAGGATGGTTATCTTTTAATTTACTCTTAGTGACTCTCTCATGTCATTCACTTGTTCAGAAAAGCTCAAGTTAGGTACTGATGAGTATCAATGTTAAAATGTCAGATGTCAGATAGGTCACGTCTCACACATACACAGCCATTGGTAGAGAATTCTGTATTGGCACCACATTTGATTAATTTTCTAAGAACATCCTGGGTCTTTAGTTTTCCTTTCAAGTGGTCAAAATTAGACAGTGTGTTACCTTTTGGGCTAGATCTAATTACAGCATCAGGTTTGTAAGAATAATACAGATATTTAGCTATTTAGGAGACAGTTTAGAATGGTGGTTATGAACATGGACTTCCCAGAGCTTAAAACATGTGTTTGAGCCCCAGCTCTGACACTGTGGGACCCTGGACAAGTTAATAATGTCTCCAAGCCTCAAATACTTCATGTGAAAAATGAGGAAAATATTATCTCTGTTAAGGTGTCTATGGGGTTAAATGAGATAATGCATGCAACTTGCTTGCCATGGTGTGTGGCACAAAATACATGCCTATAATGATGATGACTTTAAATAGGGCTTTCCTGACCTGCTGACCTGCCATCTTTGTTGAACTCAGTTATATCATCAATCTAAAGTGCTATAGATTCTGCATGTAGATTTATTTCTTCATAATGGTATCCTTCAAAAAGTATATTCCGATGTAGCAGTTTCTGGAATATAGCTTACAGGACTTTTGATGACACTTCTGGTCTACTAAGAGGGACTTTCCCAGGTATCTAGTAGCTCACCATGACGTTAATTTTTAACTACCCTTTTGAAGCATGAACATAGCTGTTAGGAGAGGATTCCGCTGATGCTATTCTCTTCTTCATATATCATGGCTTGAGACTGTTCAGAATGCCACAATAACCTCCATATTAAGCTAACCTTTCTTTAAACCACAAGTTGTAAGAACTGAGGGAGGTGACATTTGACTTCACACCTGTAAATGATCTTTGATTCTTTTCCCTCTTCCATAGCATACTCCCTCTTTCATAGTATCCAGTGGGAAATGGCTTCTCAGTTTTGTTCCTATATGCTTTTAATTCCCTAGATTGCCACCATCTAGCTATGAAAAGATGGAAAGTTGAGGCCATGGATTCTTTTCCTTCACTCTCTGTTGATACTACGTTCCTCTATTTGGTTGAGCATATATAGGGTTATTCAAGCACATGATTAGACTTTGCTGGACCAGGAAAAAATTTTGGTTTACAAAATTCTGGGCATGTAACTCCATGAGATTTTCACAGGATTAAAACACAGGATCATACTACTATTGATTCTAGTTTAACTACCAAATGTTTCCCTTAAGATGCTCCCCATCCTCACCCTGCTTCAGACCATGGATCTTCTGAAGAAATAGACCTTTTATAGATCTTTAGGCTACTGTGTCCTATTTTCACCTCCCAATTCCCAAACCAGATGATCACTTTTGTTTTTTCTACTTATCCCTAGCACAATAAGGCTCTTTTCAATCTCCTGCATCAAGCTGCTGAAAAACATTACACATTGCAGAGAGCAATCTCTCCCATATCTGAATTAGTGCTGACTAGGCAATGTCTTTTTCCTTTTACTGTTATCCTCTCCCTATCAGTGGGCTGTGTCTTCACAAAGTTGTTCATATCTTTTTCTTTTCTTGTATTAATACTTTATTAGGGATTCCAATATCCTCACTGTACTTTTAGTGCCACAGCGTTCTATAGATTTATGGTTTCTTAGAAGAAATGCCTTTTAGAGTTGTTTTCTGAGCACCCCTATCTACATGTGACCCAACACAAAGTCCCTTCGTTTTGCATTAACGGAACTCATTTCTTCAAATGTAGAACACACACAGTTTAAAAACAACTATAAAGAGTACTAATGACTTTTTGTGTGCTTTCATTTTATTCGTTAACCTCACATCCTTGGTCTAAGTTTCACTCCCACAATTTATAATTCTCGCTTGAGACAGAGAAAGCTGTCATCTCCTTTATATCAAAAAGTGCTCTCTGGAAGAAATCTGATATTATCCTATCAAAGGATGAATTCAAGTCATAATGTTACCTTTTCAGGGACATAGGTATTTGCACAAGAGCCTTATCTCTAACTTGCAAAGCGACACTCTTAAGAATTGTTAAAAGAAACAACTGTTCAAGATGGATGTAATGAGAAGACCCTTGCCATTTGGAACTTACATGCCAGCTGGAGAGACCCTGGACTACAGATGTACTCAGAGAGGCAAAGTTGGGAGGTATTAACCTGCCTTACTTATGAACTGGGTTTGGTATCTTAGAATACTTTCTTTGAAACCATGGCTCCATTTCTGGCTCCCTTGCTTCTGTACAGTGCCAATCCAGGTCGATGGGAGAAAGTGAGCCTATTGTTCTACATCCTGCTTAAGAAGAGAACACCACTTCAAAGAGGAGAATACCACCTGACAAAGTAAAACAAATCATGTTTTAAAACATTGTATCTGTGTATGCTTTGTTAATCTTAACTTTTTCAGGATTCAAACTACTTTAGGGCACTGACTCTGGTGATTATGTTCTCTATCTGGCATAATAAGGCCACCTAAATAAAAGAAAATAATATGTAATTAGTTTTCACAAAAATTCTTCTTTTGTATTAGGAAAGAATTACAATTTTCCAAATTACTACCTCCTCCCCTCCCCTCATCCTGTCAAAAACCAAACAAAAACATAAAATCATGGATTTTAATTCCTTAAACAAACAAAAATGATCTTTTATCCAAATTCTTTAAAAGGGTATTTAAGGCTTTTAAATTTAAAACAGATAAAGCAAACCATCCAAGGAAAACCAAAACAATACTCGATAATGTACCTTTTAGCTACAATGCCTTTTAACATTTTCTTGTATTAATTGCTCTTACTGGTTGTAAAATTAAACCTGTTGCATTCCTTGATAGTCAATCTGATTCATGAATTATCAGGTATTAACATGTTATGGAATAGAGGGGTCACACATTTTACTCAAAATTAATATTTTATGTACAATTTTAACAACCTTTGTTGTTTACATTTTAAAAATTTATTTCATAATATCTACCAAGAGGCTCACTTCTTTCAGGTGGACCATAAGCCAGAGGTGACTGGTTAAGGATATTTGTGACACATTTTATGAACCAAGATCTGAGCATTTCCTTATGGAATCAGAATGTTTTTTTGATATCCTTCCCTTTTGGTCCCTTGAAAATAGATTTTAACACATGGAAGCTAGGTGAGTATGCAATTTCCTCCATATTCATTCAGTGACTGAGTACCAACTTGTGCCAAACACTGTGCTAGTTCTGAGAAAACAATGCAGGGCAGGACAGACTTGGGTGTTGTCCTTTAAAAGATCATATTCTAGAGGGGGAGACATTAAAAAAAGAAACAAAAAACCTCAACACACGAATAAAATATTTACAACTTAAGTCATAAAGGAAATGTGTAGGATGCTAAGACAGATAAGCAAGGGCTGGTGCTGGGAAGGATGGAAGTTTTGGTAGGATGGTTAGAGAAGGCATCTCTGGGGTGATAGTGAAGATGGGACAGAAAGGATGAGAACCAGCTACGAGAAAAATGGTGAGGCTGGGCATATTTTGTCTTCACCTTTCCACCCACCTCCCTAAACATTTAATTATGCAACTGAAAACAATGACCAAAGATCAATGACAAATGACAATGACCATTTCTCTGGTGACATATATATATATACATATACAGTATACCTATATATGTATTTGGAAAAATTGTGCACTGTAGTTATTGTAAAGGACAAATATAAGTACATCCTCTAACCACTATCAAAGTACTGTCAAGAAAATTTTGAACAAAATTAATTACCACAGCTTACATAAGAGTTCCTTCCTATGTGGAATTCACTGCATCTCAGATCAGGACTATCAGACTCCAGAAACAAGAAATACTGCCCCCAATTTTAACTTCCTCGGGGTGAGTTGCATATAACACTTTGATCTGCAAATAAGAAAGAAACATGGGGTATTACGAACACGGAAACATTTTGCAAGATGGTCCCAATTCTCACAGGTGGTCATGAGATCTCTGGCATTCTACAATCTGGGATTCGTTACCCTCCCAACCCCCTCATTCTTGGGGAGACAGGGAGTCAGAATCTAAAGTATCTGAATGCTAGCCACTAGAGGGAGAAAGTGTACCTCTGGTGCCTGGGAGCCAATGAAACGTCAGAAAAGGATAGGTTTCAAGGAAGCTAAATTAAGCACTAATCAGGCAAGGGTAAGGACTATGTCAAAGGTTTAGCTTGGGGGAACCTGAAGATGCATCCTTGAAGAGAATGGGTTCTCTTCTACAAAAGGATTAAACTGCTTTAACTAACTGGATATTTTATCTTAGTTTTGAATGTTTTAATTCACCTTTTTTAAGGACTTCTACAACTTTGCAGATACCTAAACACTTAGACTTAGTTTTTAGGAAGTATTTATGCCAATTTAGAGAAGTTATATTATCTTTTATGTATTGGGCGTTTATTGAAGGGAACACCAATTTAATTGTCTGAGATAATTTAAGATTAAACTCTTCACTATCTTTTAGGATATTTACAATGATTTGTGGAATTCTCTGTGCAGTCTTTCCAAAATACGATTTTTGGAAAACCATTTTCATTTAGATAACTGGCAGAAGGTTTAAAAATCGACCTTACCAATATATAACTAACATTATGAAATTTAAATATATACAAGTTATATGGTATCCATTATTTGGTGAATATCAATATGAATGAATTCCTCCTCTACCTCAAAATCGAAAGAAAAGACATTCTTGAAAATTTCCCTGACACACAGAGGGGCACTTAAGATAGAGTTGATAATTTCATTTCAGTATATCATTTCTCTTTCCTCAGGTGGAAAATAGAAAAACAGAAAACCCAAAGACCCCAGCAACTATTTCTGGGATTCTTGAAAGGAGGAGTGCTGTGCCTGTTTCAGGAGCACTGATTTTCTTCACAATCTGTAAAATGGTTTCTCATAACTGCTGTTTGGCAGTCCCGATTTCAAGTGTTTTCAAACTTAAGCCACCCAAGACTACACTGTTCAGTATTTTCAGCTCCTTCCATTTTCCTTTTCCCTTTAATTATAGACGTATCCATTCCCTTTTTATAAATGTGGTCAAGAAAGACCAAATGCTACTATTTGTCGAAAGAAACTGCATTTGTTTTTCTCACGACTAAAAGTTCTTCCACAAACAAAAAAGCCGTGCTATAACTAACAGGTGATATTGATGGGCAGTGCTGTACGTCTAACTCAACTTTTTGGACACACATTCTTTCCTTTGACTTTGGTGGATGTGGCACATGCCGGGGGAATAAAAAGCAAGCAAACACTCTAATTTTACATTTGCACTGCAACGCACTTCCAAACAGTTAATAGTGGCGCTTCATTTTAGACTCGAATTTTCTTCTCAGTCCATTCTGGAAGACCCATGTCTCCTGATTCGTGTCCTTGTATATCGGGCGCAGTTTTCTGAAATTGCACCGCACAGTTTTCAGCGAAACCTGAGTGGGTGGGTCCACGCGCACACCCGGACCCCGGCCAGGACACCGATCCCGGAGCTCTGCGTCCGGCGCCTGGATTGCCGTCCCGCTCCCTTCACCCGGCCTCACCACAAATCCCAGTTGGAAAGAAAACTTCACGCGGCCGAAATGCACCTCCCCTTACCGTTCCAATTCTTCCAGGCTGGCAGCAAACGTAAGATATTATTATGACTCGGGAACGGTGGGAGGCGGTAGCGGCAGCATGCTGGAAAGCGGTTACCTGGTTCCCCCCCTTTAGGGGCGGGGCCCGCGGTCTGGGGGTCGTCGGGTGGGGGGCGACGAGGCCGAGCGCGAGGGAGTGCGCGCGTCGCGGAGCCGCGGGGCAGCACTTGTCCTGCAATCGATTGCCGAGCGCGCCGAGCGGCCGAGCGCGTACACACGCGCACACGCTTCATCGCGCGCCCGGCCGCGCACTCACACACACGCACACACATGCGCTCACGCACAGGCCGCGGGCCCCGCACACACGCACGCCCTTGCGCGCACGCACGCCCGCGCCCCGGGTGCCGCCACCCGCCGCCGCCCGCCACCGCCCGCCACCGCCCGCCTGCCCTCCGCCCGCTGGCGTCTGCGCGAGCCCGGCCGGCGGGGGAGATGTGCTCGGCCTCCGCCGGATCGGTTTCTCGGGGTTTGACCAGCTGTCCCGGGCTAACCCTGCTCCTCGCTGAAGATGGAGGAAGTAAAAACAGGATTACCCTTAGCTACAGATCCACTGCCTTAGTTTCCACTACCTACTGCAGTGCACAAACACACGTTAGGCACAGGAAAGAAAGAAAGAGAGAGGACACACTAACAGTAAACACAAACAAAAGGGTGATGGGATTATTTTACTGCATGCACTGCTGAGGTAAATCTCCGCTTGGCTTTTGCGTGGTGAATAGCTCGTTTGATTTGTCTTCTGATTCATAGATTATATATAAATATGTGTATCTGATTTGCAAAAGGGGGGAGTGTTTTCAAAGTTAAGTGTAATTATGTAGCATCTCGTTTTGCACTGTGATGTGATCAAATGACTTGTTGCTGTTAACCAATAATAATAATAATAATAATAATAATAATATTTTCTCTGGGAGGGATGGATTATGGTTAATGATGAGGGCAATGATTTCTGTAAAGGGCGCTCAGAGAATCGGTGAAGATGATATCCTCTGCCTTAATTTCTCGTAATTTCTTTCTGGAATGTTAATCGATTAATCAGTTCTCAGCTCTATAGCTGTCATGGATTTGGTCTTGTTTTGCTTTGTTTTAACTTGAATTCCAAGAAGCTTGGGTAGCCTGGAATAAATCGCAGCTGTCCAGATAGAAGGTAATACCCAGATCCTGTCGGAATTAAAAAAGAAAAAAAGCTGGTATGACACATGTCAAAAGGCAGCAGTTAAATCACTTTGACAGGTTGTAGTATGGGCGAAAGAAATGGAATTAATTTTTTTTTTTTTTTTTTTTTTTTTTTTTTTTTTTTGCCAAGGGCCAAAAAACTGTCCTGTGAAGTTGGCCTAGGTTCCTTGCTGGGTTCTGCCTGCCTGTACCTCCCCTCCTACCCCCCGACCCCCCTTTTCTTTCAGTTTTCTTGTCTTAGCTTTTGGTCGATTCTTAAGGAACCGGTGGATCAAGTTTTTTCTCTTCTTGTTAATCGCATTGCTGTAGCACTGACTGACCTCTCTCTCTCTCTCTTTTTTTTTTTCCTCTTTCCTGAAAGTACGTGGTGCCATTCCTGAGTGACTTTTCCTACTAGACCATCCCAAAGGGACGAGGGGGAGGGGTAGAAGGAGGAGGAGGAGGGGGGGTGTTCCTTCTCTCTCATTTCTTGGTTTTGTTTATCAGCTGATCTGTTTGCTGGATTTGGGCTCCGAATGACCCACCTGTAAAGTGCTTTTCCTTCTCCTCGCCTTGAACTCTGCAGGGGGCTTGGCTTGGAGGGGGCAAGGGAGGGAAAGAGAGAAGGGGAAAACACAAAAAACTTCTTTCTTTCTCTCTCCGTTTATCTTCAGCCCGACATTGTCACCTCCTCTTTGAGGAGTTAGAAGAAGCTGAGATCTCCCGACAGAGCTGGAAATGGTGATGAATCTTTTTTAATCAAAGGACAATTTCTTTTGTATGTACATTTCGTTTCTCTTTCTCCTTTTCTTTTTCTTTCTTTCCTTCTCGGAGGGTTAATAACCATTTCATTGATGGGGCAGACTTCTTTCCCTTCTCCCTGACGTTTCTTTCTTTTTAATGTGTGTGTTAACTGTGTACATTTTTAAAGAGATAAACTCATTTGTAAAATATGAGAAGAAACTGCTCCCCTTTTAAACTTTACGGATCCTTTTCTTTAAAGTCTTATGTAATCATAATTTGAAAGAATGTGATAACAGTAGAGCAGGTTGAAATTTAAGTGCTATGTAGTGAGTGAGTTGGGAATTTGATCTGATTATTCCATAAAGAAAGAAAGAAAGAAAAGTTTTTTTTGGGGGGGGGCGCGGAGGGTGGTGGTAAAGAAGGGGAGGGGAGGGAGAAGGGAAGTGGTTTTGGAGACAAGAAGTGAAGCTGCCTGTTTTCCAGTAAGTAATGGAGAAATTCCAGGAGCCAGGGCTAAATATACTTGGCGATCAATACAGAAATGGCTCATTGTGAATAATTTAGCTGCTGGTGCAGTGAGAGTTTTGAAACTAAAGGCAAAAAGGACCAGGGCCAAAGGGAAAAAAAAAATAAGTAAAAATCTCCCCAGATCATGTCCAATTCTTTAAACTTTTTCCTTCAAAGAAAACAGTGAGATTATTGATCTTTTCACATCAAATCTAGGGGATGTCATCTCATGCAATTTACTTTTGGTTCTGAGAATTAAGTTCTTGTTTTGTGTTAAACAATTATTAAAACAGTTATTTCCCTAAACTTTAAAAAGTGCCCCCCCCACCACACAGCACAAAAGTTTATGAAATTTTCAGAATCAGAATGTATTAAGTAGGTTTGGCATTCATATCCATCCACGATCTGGCAGGAAATTAAGGTTACATTGAACAGGTGCTTACACAGAACTTGGGGTAGGCTAAAATGTCAATACAAGTCCAAGAGTTGGGTAACTGCTGCCGAAATCTTTTGAGACACACTTGGTCACTAAGTTTTTTTTTGTTTTGTTTGTTTTTGTATGTTTGTTTGTCCTCCCCCCACCCCTCCCCATTAGAACATGATGAACCAACTTGCAACAATTGTGAATAGAGCTATCTGTATACTGGGGAAGTCCTCAAACTGCAGTGTGATTGTGGGAACTAGTGAATGGTAAAATAATTAAATCCCAGTTAAGGCTGACACATTTGAGGTGTGCCCCCCCATTTTTTTTTCTTTAAACCAAGTAAATTCTGATTAAGAGAGTCATCCCTTTTTTGCTACAGCCCATCTCACAGCACACTTATCTTTCCTATCCTATCTCCAGCAGGAATCAGATCATTTGCAGAAAGAGTTCAGTGACTTGCAAATGAGCACATACGGTACACTGTAGTATGTTTCTTGGGCACAGGTTGCAGCAGCAGCAACATGGGCTAACTGCTTGGAGCTTCAAATAAGTTAAGGATTTGATGGCAGATACTGAAAGGAATCTTTGTTATAAGGGTATAATCTTTTGTTTTACAGCACTGCACTTTGACTATGGAAACAGAGGCTATTGATGGCTACATAACGTGTAAGTATTTATTTTCCTTAGATTTTTATTGTTAATAAAATTACCTTCATATTCCTTGTATTTTAGTACTTGAATTATAAAACTTTATCAAAAATCCTGTACTCTTATTTTCTCCTGTTCACAATTTCATCTTTAAATGAGATTGAGAAAATAACAGCACAGAAATGAAATCAGAAGGAAATATAGACATATACTTACTACTTACTGTGTTAAAGATAGTATTTAAATCATTAGTAGCCTAGCAGATCAACCTTTTTCCTACTTGATTTTTTCATTTACTTTAATGTAAATTTAGAATAGGAGAGGTTACATATATGTCTACTGAGAATGGCGTGCACTAAATATTTACCACTCTGTAACCTAATTTTGCATTCACATAATATGAAAGATAATTTTGCTTCCTGAAGATGACATTTTCCTAGTCAACTCTTGTTTCAAATATCTACCTCTAATAGGCAGCATTTTGGAAAAAGCTCATTATAAACACTGTATGCTTAATAATTAAATTAGATGTTAAAAGAAAACTTTTTTGAAATAGAAGATACTTTAGAAATCAACTACTTTTATTCCCATTATTTTACAGATAAGAGTATTGCCATAATGTATTTTGTTTGTTTTGAAATTGTGGGTTGGCTATGGCTTTTAGTTGTTTTGTTTCTAAATGATATTTCCTTATAGCTTCTTTTAAGGGAAAAATGTATTACATTAAAATTTCAGGGCTATGGATACCACGGCGTAAATGAAGAAAAGTTAGTAATTAGATTTTATGTGACCGTGAACAGAGACCAAAAGATTTTATTTTGTGAAAGCAGGTGACAATGAGCTTTCACCTGAAAGGGAGCACTCCAATATGGCAATTGACCTCACCTCAAGCACACCCAATGGACAGCATGCCTCACCAAGTCACATGACAAGCAGTAAGTCTTCATTTTATGATTTTTTTCCCTCATTTCTCTA
>PVKY010012582.1:0-11451 GCA_004027775.1 Bradypus variegatus | reverse complement strand
CGCCTACACATGCACGCACACCCCTGCACACACACCCTGCTTGTGTACACCCTTGCACACACACACTCGCCTGCACATGCACGCGCACACTCACCTGCACATGCACGCACACACCTGCACACGCACACACCTGCACATGCATGCACACCCCTGCATACGCACACACCCCTGCGCACACACACACCACACGTGCACCCCTGCACACATGCACACTCGCCTGCACATGCACGCACACCCCTGCACACACACCTGCACACGCACACATCCCTCCACATGCACGCACCCCCCTACACACGCACACACACCTGCACATGCACGCACACCCCTGCAAGACACCCCTGTGCACACACACCCTACACACACCCATGCACACACTTCTGCACACACCCATATACATGCCCCTGTATACAGATGCACACATGCATATGGCCCTGCACTCACACACACCCCTACACATGCACACAACACATCCCTGCACACGTTCAAAGGCACACACGTGTGCACATTCCTGCATACAGACCTGGGCTATGAATGGCAGAGGACTGCTTGGCCCTTTCATGTCAAATTTTGCCTGAATGAGCCATGCACAGGGAGACGCTGGTGGCATCAGGGAGACAGGTTGAGGGGACCTTGTGGAGCCCACAGTCCAGTGGCCGTCACTCCCGCAGGAAGCTTGGCACCCCCCGAGTCCCCCCAAGGGCCCCTCGCCTGGGACCGCTGCAGGGGCTGTGTCCATTTGCTGAAGCTGCTGGAAGGCAGGATATGAGGAAGGAGCTGCGTGCACAGTGCGGATTTATTAGTTCACAGAGTTACAGTTCTTATGCCTTGAAAACCTGCAAACGGAGGGGCCTGCAGGACGATGCCTTCTCTGAAGACAGCTGCCGGCAGCCGGGTTCCTGTCACATGGGAAGGCACACGGTAGCAGCCGCTGCCCCCTCTGCCCTGGGTTTCATTGCTTCCAGCTTCACTGGTCCCTCTTGGGGCTCCTGTGGGTCCTCCCTCAGCACCTCCAGGCTTTCTCCATAAGTTCCGGAGGCTTTTTCTGGCCCTTATTCTCTGATACAGGGCCCCAGTAAGGGGCTAAGACCCACCTTCAGCAGGCTGAAGTCGGAACAAACTCACCACAGGTCCTCCTTACAATGGGCCTGCACCCCCACGTGGGTCTATAGAACCTGCCCTTTCAGGGGTGCTTGACAGAGTACGGGCTGTGACCGTGGCCTTGCCCGGGGAGCGCTGTGTGTGGACAGGCTCCAGAGGTCGAAGGTCTGGGTCCAGCACCCCCTGGCTGGGGTCTGGGGGTCTCGGCTGCTCCTTGGAGTCCAGTGCCCCCCACGTGTCCTGAGCGCTGGTAATCTGGGAGCGTGGGCCTGGCTCACGGCCTGTGACTCTACGCTGAATTTTTTTAGATGTATTTTCTTCGCCTTGTCAGAGCTCTCAAGACACTAGGTTGCCATGGAGACGGAGCGCGTTGAAATTCACCGTGGCCGTGCTAATTATAGAACGTCATGGGAACGCGAAGGCTTCTCCTAAGGTGGCCCGAGCTGAGGCTGAAGGAAGGAGAGCAAAGTGTCCACGTGGGGTCAGTGGACGTCCCCGTTCAGAGACGTGCATGCTGACGCCCAGGAATGTGCCGGAACGTGCTCGGGCCAGCCTCATGGCCTCGTGAGCTTCAACACAGCTCCGACGGCAGCCTCTGCTCCCCCACCTTGCTGGAGCTCAGCCTTCCATGCACTTGGGCGAGCCGGGGACATCCACGCACCGTGACATCCCGCCACGTGAAGGGCGTTGGCTGAGACCACTGATGGGGACGCCCGGGATGCCAGGGGCCAGGACGGTGCTGCCCTTGACCGCCTGTGTCTGGACCTGCGTTTGGGAACGTTTTCCACCAAAATCCCCCTCCAGTGGGATCAGCATAGGACCATGTGCCTCAGGGGGGAGGACGGGGGTGGGCTGGGGTCACCCGCTCTGAGAACCCCCCTTTTTATCTTGCCACCGCTGACCCGTCACTTGGGGTCGGGAATAGGGGCTCCTGTTTTCCAGGCAGAAACCCAACTTCTGGTAACACACCAAGGTCCAGGCTGGCCATGGGAAGCTGAGGCCTCCGGGGAGCTGACAGGGGTTCGGGGGCCTCCCCCGGGGCCCAAGGTTGCCAAGGTGCACGTTCCTGTCACACTCAGGGAGCCTTCCGTAAAGAGCCCGAGGTTGGATTGGTTTTGGTTTTTTGATACTGGGGGACAGCGCTGGCAGGTGCTTTGGCTGTCAGGGAGGTTGGAGCCCCAGCCCTGAAGCCTCAGGCCGGGCGAGGAGCCCTCTGCAGACGCCCGGGCGGCCTCCGAGGCCAGGGACGGTGGAGATGAGCGCACAGACAGTGGGGGACGGGAGCTCACTGTGCCTGGAGCATGTTGCTGGCATCAGCGGTGGCAGCGAGACAGGCGTGGGCCATGCAGAACATCCCAGGGTGTCCTTTGGTGACTCTCGTTTTGAAGTGGCCGGGAGGGTCCTGCTGATGCCGTGGGGGGCCCTGGGCGCCGTCCCTGCAGTGTTCCTGCAAACCTGGGTTTGCTCCGGACCAGGACGTGCGTTCCAAAGTCCGGACACCCCACCCTGCACTTCCGGGTCGCTCAGCCACTGGTTTCTGCCTGGTGATGTGGACGTGGGTCGGACTCCCGGGGCACCCCAGGGCTCTGGGGCCCTGCAAGGGGCAGAGGGGGTGGCCCAGCACTTCCACGTTAGGGCAGAGTCGGGGTGCACTGTGGGGGTGGGGTCACCTGGGGGGCCTCTCCCGGACTCAGGCCACTGACCCTGCGCTAACCCTGGCTTCCCGCTCGTCTCCCTCTGGCCTTCATGCCCTTTCCACGCCTGGGGACAGGTGGTGACCGACCCCCAGGCTCCTGGAGCCGACCTCCGACCTGTGTGCCGGGGTGAGGGCGAGCTCCCAGGGCCGGAGTTCTTTTGATGCTTTTTTAAATTGTATGTGCTTCACCTGAAACAAAAATTCACCCCCTGCCTCCCCCCCTGAATTCAGAGTGAAGCCTTAAAGTTGTTGGAAACGCAATGGCCTTGTTTGTCGGGTGAAGGTGGCCTGTAGCTGGAGACAGAGGCCACGGCTGGCCGGGAGCACCTCCCACCACTCACTGCACTGGCTCTCCACGCGGGGGACCGGGGTGCCGGGGTGCCAAAGGTCCGGGGCCTGGGGGGCCAGGGGCCAAGGGGCCGGGGGGCCGGGGTTGAGGGGCCGGGGGCCCAGGGAGCCAGGGGCTGGGAGCCTTGTGTTGCTCAGCACTGGGCAGGGTGGGGGCCGTTTCTGGCACCTGCAACACTGCCGTGGGCTGTGGGCTCCTCAAGCGCCCGGCGCCACCCCAGTGCCCCAGCCTGGTAGCCCACCTCAGGGGTCCGGCCCACCGCCTCCGCTGTCGTGCTGGTTTTCCACCAACTCGGGAAGGCGCAGATCCTGGTTCTTGTTTCCCGGCTGCTGCGGCAGAGAGCACCCAACGTAGGGCGGCAGTCTGAGCGTCTTGGCTTGGCCAGGAGATTCCTGGGGGGCCTTTCTGGGTGCCTACCCTTGCAGCTCGTTTTAGGGTCCTGTTGCATGGTGTCCCAGTTTGCTAATGTTGCCTGAATGCAAAACACCAGAGATGGATTGGCTTCTATAAAAGGGGGTTTATTTGGTTACACAGTTACAGTCTTAAGGCCATAAAGTGTCCAAGGTAACACATCAGCAATCAGGTACCTTCACTGGAGGATGGCCAGTGGTGTCCAGAAAACCTCTGTTAGCTGGGAAGGCACGTGGCTGGTGTCTGCTCCAAGTTCTGGTTTCAAAATGACTTTCTCCCAGGACGTTCCTCTCTAGGCTGCAGTTCCTCAGAAATGTCACTCTCAGTTGCACTTGGGGTATTTGTCCTCTCTCAGCTTGTCCGGAGCAAGAGTCTGCTTACAATGGCTGTCTGGAAACTGTCTCTCATCTGCATCTCCTCTCTCAGCTTCTGTGTGTTCTTCAAAGTGTCCCTCTTGGCTGTAGCTCCTCTTCAAAATGTCACTCTCAGCTGCACTGAGTTCCTTCTGTTTTTCAGCTCATTTATACGGCTCCAGTGATTTAATTTAGACCCACCCTGCATGGGTGGGGTAACAACCCCATGGGAATTATCCAATCAGAGTCATCACCCACAGTTGGGCAGGGCAAATCTCCATGGAAACATTCAAAGAATTACAATCTAATTAACACTGATACGTCTGCCCACACAAGATTATATTAAAGGTAATGGCGTTTGGGGGCCATAATACATTCAAACTGGCACACATGGCAGCTCCAGGGGTTAGTCCCCGATGGTGGCCCCGGCAGCCACAGGTGCGTGGTCACTCATTGGCTCTGAGGCTGTGGGGTCCCTTCCGACATCATCAGCTCGTCTCCGTCATACATGGGTCACTTGCTTGAGTTGCCCATGAGTGGTGGTCAGGGAGCAGGTGGGGCCGGGCACAGGAGTCAGCAGTCAGCCCGCTGGACTTTCCGGGGGTTGGTGGCTGTGCCTGCAGCTGCCGTGTACAGCCCGTGCAGCCTGCCCAGGGTCTGTGCCTCGCTGCGGCCCCACTTCAGTCTGCTCGTCACCCGGGGTCCTTCAGGCCTCTTGCTCGGGCCCCTGCTGGCAGTGAGGCTGAGCCAGCCTTGGCCCTCCCACGCAGGGGCACCCACACCAGCACCCGCATGCAGGAGGGCGCATCCACGCGCTGCAGCTTTGGGAGTGGCTGGCTGACCGGTCCAGCACTGCTGTGCAGGGATCACAACATTCCCCAGAGGTGACCCCTGCGTGGAGGAAGGTCACCCCGCGGCCACCAGCGCGGGCCCTTGGGGTCGAGACCTGGGCCCTTGGGCGTGTGGCGGCCTGAGAGCGAGTCTGCCTTGACTCAGGCCTCCCTGGACGGCCCTTGTCACCACGGGCAGTGGTCTCCCCGCGAGGCCGAGGGCCTCCTGCAGCCGCCGCTGGCTGGCGGGGGTCTGCGTGTCCCCACGTTCGCACACACGCGGGCCGGGTTTGTTGGCCTTGCACCAAGGGGCCGGGACCACGGCTTGACGCAGGCCTCTGACACGTCACCAGGACTTCCAGCAGCAGGTGGGCCGCGTCCACCTCTGGGCCAGCACGGACAGCGCGTCCCAGGAGCGCGTGATGGCCAAGAGGCCGACATGCGTGGGGGGTGGCATCCCCAGGTCGGCCACAAATGTGCCCCGGGCCACCTGCACTGTGTCCCGATGCCGCTCTCTATGCAGCCCCGGCCCTGCCTGGCAGCCGGAGGATGAGCCCGGGCCCTATGTGCCGAGTCGCGTCCTCACGGGCCGCGGGCCTGGACGCACCGAGCACCAGTCAGTGTATGGGGACGCCCCAGGCGCTCCACAAACTTGTCCTTCTGCCACCGCGTGTGTGGGGCGCCCACCCTGGACATAAGATTTTCTCCTGTGTTGTCTTCCAGTTTTTGGTTTTAATGCTTCAGCAACCTGTGTTTACCTCCTTACTCTCTGAGGAGCCCGCTTTGCCCACGGTGTGAGGGGGGATCCAGCTGTGCTCCTGCAGCCGGCCGTGCCGCCCTCGGCCCCCACCCTGTTGGTCAGCTCGTCACCCTGGGCAGGGTCCCCCCGTAAGCCTGTGCTGCGGTGGCCTCTGGCTTCTCCATACCCGGACACCGTCAGTTAATGGGAAGGACATCCAGCTGGGTGTAGCCTGAGGATTCCCATTGATGTTCTGGGCAGAAGAAACCGCCCCAAGCTCTGCCTCCGGCTCGTACCCTCATCTGACCAGCCATGCGGGCATGAGACCCCGCAGGGCCAGCAGGGAGAGGCCAGGCCCACGGCTTCTCCACGGTGGGCGGTGGGACGTGCCCACTACTGTGGGCAGAGCCACGGGCTGGAGCTGCCCCTCCCATGGCCCCGGCCTGAGACTGAGGTTTGTGCTGCCCCGGGGGCTGGGTTGGTCAGGAGCCCGCGGCAGGAACCGGGGGGGCCCGGCCGCTCCCAAGGCCCAGGCCACGTTTGGGGGTACGGCGCTCGCAGCCATGGGGGCAGCTCCCCGAGCAATCTGATGCCTCGGTGTCTTGCTCAATTTCCCGTTGAAAGGGAGAGAAGCAGGCTTCCCAATTACTGTGACCTGATTTCGGCAGGTTCCAGCCCGAGCTGGTAATTTGCTTATTTAAAAAACATTCCATTACAATTTCCGCATCAGTATATCCACAGCCCTTTCCTGACGCTCATGAAAGTAGTCTTTGCCACGGGATTTTATAAAAGCACAAAGCTTTCCATTGTACGTTATGCTTTTAAAGGCTGTTTTCACGTTTGTTTCAAAGCATTTAGAAGGGGCGAAGTTAGCCGCATTTTTAAGGAAAAATAAAACCTACCTTTCTTGTGATAAATTTGGCTTCGTCATTTTTAACAAGAATTATTATTCATTGCAGGTTTGAATTATGTCGTGTGTGTTGTAACAGTGACATTTGTGGTAACTTGTGGTTCAAAAATTTAATTTTATGATGGCTCGTTTGCTTCTGCCCCAGGATTTGCTAGGTTGGGACTCCCCGGCCTGCCCGCGTCGTGGGGAAATGTGGTTCAGCTGCGTCTTAGAGCGATCGAGGGGTTCAGGGGGGCCCTCGGGCTGGGGCCGGTCCCGTGTGGGCAGCGGGTTCTGGATTTCATAGCCACCCGGAGGGACAGAGACCGGAAGGACCCGCAGGGCTGGGGACACCGTGGCCGTGGCCGGGCTTGGGGTAAACACTGCGCTGCCGGCCGGGCGGTGGGCTCTGTGTCCGTGACACCCCTGGGCAGCCCCCCGAGCGGCCCAGGCTCCGTGACACGATGAGGATCCTGTGAGCGGAGAGGGAGCCGTGGGCACTGGAGGCTGTGATCGCGGCTCCTGGTTCCCAGGCCCGGGCAGGACCCAGCTCCGCTGGCACAGCGGGCATGATGCACTTCACCGTGTCTTCGTTTCCTCCCCAGAATCCATCTACCGCCGCGGAGCCAGAAGATGGAGGAAGCTGTACCGCGCCAACGGCCACCTCTTCCAAGCCAAGCGCTTTAACCGGGTGAGTGCCCGGGGACGCCAGAGGGAAGAAGGGAGTGCCGCCTGCAGGAGCCGGGGGTTCCCTCAGCCCCCAGCCGGCACACCCCTCCTGGGGGCAGGCTGGGGGCTTTCCCCGCGAGCCCGGTGCGGGGCCCTGTGGAACCGTGAGCTTCCGGGGTTTTCCCGTGGCTGCCGTGCCTGGTGAAGGCAGCTCACGGCCTCGGGGCCCCGCAGGCTGTTTGCTTCAGGATCTTTTATTGGGGCCCGGCCTCTTGCCTCAGAAGCGGGACCGCCTCGTTAGGGGAGCAGCCTGGCTGCAAACAGTGCTGCCTGTAGGCCGGAGGGTCTCCCTGGGACCCCGGAGCCCAGAGCCCCCTCCCAGTACTCCAGGGCTCGTCCTCCCCCGGCCCCCGCGTGAGCCCCCACCCAGCCCACCAGCCCCGGGGTGCATCAGCTCAGCGTCCCTCCATTCTGTCACGATTTTGCATTTTCTGGCTATTACGTGATTCATGCACCTTTATCAGTTATTCCTTCTCAGAATGGGGGGGGGCATCCAGAGGGCGAGGTGTCCCGGACCCCATCTGTACAGGGTGAGGTGGGGGTGCAGGGGGGCCACCAGGCCTGGCCCCAGCCGGGAGCCGCCGGCCCCGCGGTCCACACTCGCTCCCGGAGCTGCGTCCCGGCCCAGTCTGCCCGCCCCCCACCCTGCATGTGTGCCCCCCAAGCGCCCCCCGCCTCAGGGCTTGGCTGTGTGTCACGGGTACCCGGGGGCTCTCCATGAGGCACAGCAGCCACCGCACCCACCTTGCCCCCAGCCCTCGCCTTTGGCTGCTGTGTCCCCGTCCCACTCCCACCCGCCCCAGCTCCATCCCCCGTGAGTCTGAGCTGGGTGCTACCTCTGCCCTGTGCTCCCGTGTCCCTGGACCCCCCGGGTGGCCTGGTGTGTCCCCCATCCCTGCCCTGGGGTGAGAGCACAGTGGGCGGGGCAGTCACCCTGCCTCAGGCTAGGGGATGTCTCAGAGAGCTCTTGGGTGGCCGTGGAGGGCGCAGGCTCCCCAGGAGCAGGGCCAGTGCCTAGGAGGGCAGGCAGGGGTGGGCTGCAGCACCCGGAGCACTTCCTGGAGGAGAAGGTGTCCGAAGGCACCTCTGGGAGGTCAGCTGGGACGGCAGGAGCAGAGGAGACGACGGGGACCCCGGGTTGTGGGGCACAGGGAGGCCTGGCAGGGCAGTGTGGGGCGTGGCTGCTGGGAGGCTGCAGCACCCCAAGTTTCTGCTGGAGCCAAGGCTCCCCCCATGTCTCCCCTCCAGCCACAGGCCCGGGTGGGGAAAGGCTTCGGCTCTGCAGCCTGGCGGCACCAGCCGTTGGGGCCAGGTCTGACGTGGGGTCGGCGGGGGCTGGGGCTCAGAGGCACAGAGGGGGCTGCCCTGCAGAGCATCCTGGGACGTGGCACCCGGGTTTGAGGGGCCGGCATGGCGGCAGCGGGAGCAGGCGCTCTCCTGAGTCGCCCAGAGCGTCCCCATGGGGCCCGGAGCCCATGACACAGGAGCAGGTGCTGCCCCAGCAAATGCCGGGGAAACCCAGCCGGGGGCTCCGCACGGCCAAGCGTGAGACAAGTGTTTCCTACGTTTAAGGAACAAGGACGGGGTTTTGGAAATGTGACCAATGATCCTACTTGGCTTAAACATATCTTCAACTGACATGAATTTCTGAGAAAAGAAAGTCGGGTTTTAGGGATGTTTCATTTCCCAGTGGCACCTTCCTGAAACGTTTATAACAGGCTTCCGGTGGAATAGCAGAGATCAGGCAGAGCCTGGCGGGGTTTTGTCCGTCCCCATTGGAAGCACTTGCATGCAGTCAGTCTGTTGCTGGAGCAGGTGCCCGGGGGTCAGCGGTGGCCCTGGCCTGACCCTGGCCTGACCCTGGCCGAGGCGGCTCAGGAAAATCAGGGTTTACTAATCTGCCGATTTGTGAATGCCTCGGGCAGCTGCGACTCTGCCCCTAAATAGGATCCAAGTGTTGCAAATTAAGATGGTGTACTAGGTTGTGTATGTTATGTCCCCCAGAAAAAGCCATGTTCTTTCATGCAGTCTTGTGGGGGCAGATGTATTACTGGGGATTAGGTTGTTTCCATGGACATGTGCCCCACCCAGCTGTGGGTGATGACTCTGATTGGATAATTTCCGTGGAGGTGTGGCCCCGCCCATTCAGTGGGCCTTGATTAGTTCACTGGAGCACTATATAAGCTCAGACAGAAGGAGCGAGCTTGCTACAGCCAAGAGGGACACTTTGAAGAACACACAGGGACTGAGAAAGGAGCTGCAGATGAGAGACAGTTTGAAGACGGCCGTTGAAAGCAGACACTTGCTCCGGAGAAGCTAAGAGAAGACAAACACCCCAAGTGCAACTGAGAGTGACATTTTTGAGGAGCTGCAGCCTAGAGAGGAACGTCCTGGGAGAAAACCATTTTGAAACCAGAACTTGGAGCAGATGCCAGCCACGTGCCTTCCCAGCTAACAGAGGTTTTCCGGACACGACTGGCCATCCTCCAGTGAAGGTACCTGATTGCTGATGTGTTATGTTGGACACTTTATGGGCTTAAGACTGTAACTGTGTAACCAAATAAACCCCCTTTATAAAAGCCGATCTATTTCTGGTGTTGTGCTTAATGGGGCAGTATTAGCAAACTAGAACAAATGGTGACTAATAACTTCAAGAAAGAGCTACAGACATTTGGCACATGTTATAAAAAAGGGTGACTTTAAAATGGCTTCATGCACGGCACCTGGCGTGGACATGGGGGCTGTGTTTCAGCCCCTTCCAGGCACAGTCTGTGTGCACAGTGCTGGCCCTGCCCGGATGACCCTCCTGGCACCAGGCCCCACGCTGAGTCTGAGCCCTTGGTGGGACCCCCGGGACAGGCCCCCTCTGGCCGCCTCGCCCTCTGCCTCAATCCAGTCGTTTCCAGGTGGAGCCACGTGGTCCCCGTTTGATGCCCTCGTGGGAGGGTTGATCGAGGTAATATTCGAGGGCGTAGAATAGATCCTCTTTTTTCTCTGTTATCAAAGCTAAGAGCAATTTCTGCTTCTTAGCTCTAAAAAAGGCTCCACTGGTGTTTAATATCTGGGTGAAAGCCCAAGATCAGCGCAAGTCTCAGCTCTCCGGTTCCTGGGTAACGTCTCTGTTCTCCTTCTCTACATAAACCTCTTACAAATAGCGAATGTGTCAGAGAAAGTTGAAGCCAAGTATGAGGGGTCCGAAACCCTCGTGCTAATATTGAGGGCCATCAACTTTATGGTAAAAAGGAATCTTCCAGAAGACCCGGCTCAAATGGGGACTCCGGGTGCCAGAGGGGAGGGGGCTCGGCCCCGAGCCCTGGATCGGTGGGGACGGAGCTGGGCGGGAAGATGCTCTCCCACCCGACTCGGCCCCACGTGATGTCACCTGGCGCCCCACACCCGCTCGCTCTGAGTGGGCTGAAATACAACATTTCACAGAACGTCGATTTACTGACAGTTTGTGCTTTTAAAAACTGGATTAAGAAATTTAAGTTTTGCATCATTTGGAACCCTACCCTGTGTCTGCCGTGTTTCTCACGTCACATGAAAATTGGAGGTTCAAGTCATAAAGCTTCCGGTGTTGCGCCGCGTAAAACACCAGGCCCTGTGGCTCCAGGGCCTGGAGGAGGCGCAGCTCCCACCTGCCATCCTCGTGGGTTTCTCCTGATCCTCCCGAGCACGCTCGGTTCCAGGACCTAAACCCGCTCGGACTCGCTCTGCCCTGGAGGCAGGGCCTTCCTCCGAGCGCGGTGGATTCGAAATGGGCTTTGCGGGTGGCAGGTGCTTCCCAGCTGATGCTCAGAGCTGCCCCCAGTGCCCCGGGCAGGCCCGGCCCCCTCCCTGTGGCCCCTAAATCAACTTCGCACTCGGGGGCCTCTGCCCGCACGCCCCTGAGCAGCGACTCGGCGCGGCCCCTCGGCTCAACTGCTCGCTCAGCATCTCTTGCTTCCGAGCCCTGTGCTCCAGCCTCTGCCTCCCTGTCCTCACCCCGCTCCTGCCCACCCCCACTTCTGGACAGTCTCCCCCCGTCAGAACCCCTGCTCTGTCATTTCTAGTTGTGTTTTGCTAGCCTTGGGGACAGTGCTGAATCTTGGAGGCTCTTGTTCTAAAATGCTTTTTGATACGCTCTTACATAATTTAGCAGACATCGCTACACGTGAGTGTTGCAGAAAGCTGAAGTTGACTCTTTAAATGCCTTAGCTGCATTTGGGTTACATGTTTCTAAAAGACACAAAGATGTCCTCGTCTCTGAAACATCCCGTGCTCTAAGCTTCCCTGACGCCCTGGCTACAGGGTCTCAACCATAGGAAGACCCTCTGGGGCCAGCCACAGAGCATTTCGCCCCCCCTCACGGCCCCTC
>PVKY010012581.1:0-11452 GCA_004027775.1 Bradypus variegatus | reverse complement strand
GGATGTAACTATGATCCTTAACCAGCTAAAAGTTCCCACCATGGGTGAGTAGAAGAGGATACTCATGGCAGCAAGGACCCTGCATCCCAACTTTCCAAGGTGACTTAGAATTGGAACAAGTGGGAAAGAGCAGTCAGAAGGAGTATTCATGGTCTTGCCAGCCAAAGCTCCCTAAGAACTTCCAGGTAGCTAGGTTTTCTGGAAAACTGACAAATTTAAGATTGTATAAATGATTTTTCATGCCATAATTCTGACTCCCGCAATATAAAAAGCCATCCCTATTGTTATATTACCTTAAAAAGTTTGTAGCTAAGCAGGCCACTGAAAAGCCACCTGTTCAAAATTACAACTCAACTCAATTTATGGGAGATGCATATAAAGTTACCAAAAAAAGATGCTTTGTAAAGAAAAACTGACCATCTGACTGACTTTAGCCTAGGATTTAAATGACAATTATTCTTTCCTCAGAGGACTAAGTCTCATAGCTGATTTTTTCCAAGAAGATGGGAAGATTACTCAAATCAGTCCAATTCAGTTGTTTGCCCATTTTCATAATGGTTTCAAAGCTAGGTCCCACTATGACTATGACCAAATGACCCACCAGTCACTAATTAGGGTGGCTTCTTTTAAAGATTTCTGCAGACACTGATGTCTAGAATGGTGCCAATTCAAAACCAGTCGAGGTAATGAAAAGTATACATGAAGTTAAGCTCAGAAAATCCAACACCTGTTCTTCAATGGGTAGATTTAACATGCATTCCTAACACTGGTCAATATCAATGCTGATTTTTCTGAGTGCTGTCAGCTTTTATTCTCTCTGTCCAGACAGCAGGTGACAGCATTTAATAAGGACTCAGCAGCAAAATATAGGTGCCAAGGAGGAACAACACAAGTTATGCATGAACTGTGTTCTAAGAAAGTCAGCCTGTTAAAACATGGATCTGAATAGGATAGGCCAAAGCATTTCTATTTCGTATTTCAGACAGAAGACATTATGAATAGATTAGCAGGTTCCACACCTCAAAAACTGGTAAACAAGGGCCTCTGATGAAGGTAAGAACATGTAGAACACTTACCTAAGTTTTTCACTAATAAGCACCAACTGTATCCACTGATTTCCTAAACCAATGGTTCTCAAATGCCAATCAGAATCAAATTGCCCTGGAAGGCTTGTTAAATACAAATTTATGGGTCCCATTCCCATAGTTTCTAATTCAGTAAGTCTGAGATAGGATCTAAGATTTTGTATTTCTAACGAGTTACCAGGGGATACTAATGCTAGTTTGGGGACCAAACTTAACAGGCCCTCTCATCTGGCCAATATGTTTTTTGACTTTTAGTAAATGTCCTACATTTACAAAAAATTTCACAAAATATATGAGCTATAAAACTCACCAATGAAAAGTTCCTTCTACTGCTTCTAGACTGTGAACTTCGAGTGGCAGAAACATCATTAAATGCTATATTTCAATAGTTTCATCTCAGTATATACATGAGGGAGCAGGATGGTTCAAGTGTTATTCCCATTGTGGAACCAACAGACCATGTATTATAGTGCTCGGATGCAGGATTGTTTCAAGCTCTCTTGAAAAGCAGAAAGCCTTAGTTCTTTTCAAGTCCCACATAAAGTGACTGGAGTGTTCACTATGCTATCTATCCTAAAACTGCCATTAACCTAAATCCTCTTGAATAGGGTAGAAAATGAACCTATTTCCAACTAAATTTGGTAGGAAGACCATTAAATCCAAGTTCCACTGTCATTAATCTAAAACATGCTCTTCTTAACTATTTTTTTAAGGGCACATTTATCTAAGTACAGCATAATTCTGAGGTCAGGGTATCAAAAATCTTAATCTTTGCTGGGGACATACATAAGTTCTACTCTGAGAGATCAAAAATATCTTTCTAAAAGACTTAAGCATGAAGATGGAAATATACATAGATGAAATATACATGTTGCCCTCTGATTGGAGTGTGAAAATACTCTACACATCCTTTACCAGTCAGAATTTTAAGTCAAAAAGAGATTGGAGATTTGAAATCATATAAACTTATAAAAGCAATTCAAATCAAGTCTTCTTTCATTCAATAAGTTTTGTCTCATTCAGAATTCACCAGTCAACATTTTAGGTAATGAATTCAAGTTTTAGAACACTATTTAAGAGAGATCATAGACAACACCCCCCCACACACAATTGGACACTCAGGACAATGCTGAGCAATCCTACTGGAAAGGGCAGACATGAATTCCCGGGACTGATGCAGACAGGGATCTGACAGGGGCAGAGAACACAATCCAACTGTTTATGTAGATGACGGCCGCAAAAATAACAGGAGAGATGGCACACCAGTAGGATTTGGAGTTTACTGGGGACCTGGCAATTCTCTAAATTTAAGTGAGAGGGTTTCTCGATGGCAGATAAACCAAAGTGCAGAACACAGCAATGGAACAAGCAAAGAACCAAAACACAGATAAACACGTCAGTGGGAGAGACAGCAAGTTTGTCATCAAAGGCATGACAGAATGGATTGGTAACTGGAAAGAAAAAGGATGGAAAACAACCTCCAGAAGAAATGTCAACAGAAAAGATTTTGAGAAGATTGACCAAGCTTCCCAAAGAATGGATAGTCAGTGGAAGCATGTTCGTGGTCCTTAAGGCATTAAAGACAATAAAGAAGCTGATAGATTGGAAACAGAAGGATCTGGAAAAATAAGAATTTTCATCATAGGTGTAACCTGTCCTCTTGGAGCCACATCTGCTATGTCAATTTCCAAAGATTTCTTCCCATAAGCATTTCCATATAAAACTTGTCTTCTCACCCTTGTTTCCACCTTTTTTTTTGCCATTGATAAGACCAACCTCTTTGTCAAATACAATAGTAAAAACAGAATTCCAGCTTTAAAAAAAGACAAAACACTATTTAAGTACTCCTAAAATTTGAGAGAAACTACATTTGGGAAGACCAAATCTGAATGCAGAACTAAAAGGGAAATTTAAAAGCTTTCTAGAAGGATACTTTTAACTCACATTTATGCTCTAACAGATTGTACTAAGACCACAATTAACCAGAAAATCTTTTGCATCTGAAAATACTTTTTTTTTTTGACTGGAGGAGCCCAGTTTTTAAAAATGTTAAAAACAAACATTCTGACAGCATTTAATACTTTACTAAGTAGGTGAGAATTGTGGCACTGATACACAATAAGGCCTGGCTTTAAAACATTCACTATGCAATATTCTGGGAAGACAAGATAATAAACCATGTTAAGAGTGTGTGACTGGGTCTTTACTAAGGATATATCATATAAACCAAAATAGAACATAATCCTTCCTGTCAACAGTCACAATTGCTTTAACACTGTTCAACAGTGTTACTTGGAAGCAAATTCACATTTTATGGACACCAGCCCAATCCATTTAAAAAAACCAGAAATTAATTCACAGCTTCCCTGAGGCCTCCTGTCAACCTCTTCAGAATCATTCAGTAGTCAATGAAATACTGAAGCAATATTTTAACAAATATAAAACCTTGAGGTGATTTTTCCCCCCAGGGAAAAGCAGATATCTAGATGTACAGTTTAAAATCATCACAAGTTTTTAGCTAGAGAAACTATAATTGAAGTCTTCCTTTTATGAATCCATCAATTTATAATAGGAAGTAAAAAACAGAATTAAAGATCCAGTTATCCTGGCTAAGCACGCTAAAAAGCATTTCCTTTGGGGAAGTCAGCTTTCAAGGAAACATCAATACAGGGAATGCTGATCTTGTTAAGTAAGCATCCAGGAGCTGAAATCCTTACCCCCACGTCTGTGAATCAACAACATACCAGTTACACAGTTGTTTCAAGAACTCACATGTCAACATATACTGATCCACAAAGTCATATGGATCTGAATCAATATTCCTTTCACCTGAAATTTACTTAGAAGCAAATTCCAGGGTGAACTCTTGATATTCACAATTCCCAAAATAAGTTTACCACTGCTTTACTAAATCTAGTTAACATTTAGTCCACATAGTGAGTGAGAATGGTTCTACCCTTCAGATAATACTAATGGGATGCCTACACAATGTTACTAACTTCCCGAACTATAAAGAAACAGTATTTCATTAGTAACAAAACCTACCTTTGTATAGCGATGGTGGGATTTAGAGGCCGGCAGCTTCTTCAGGTCAAGGAAAGCATCTCCATTTTCTGTTTCACCCACACTTCTCCTATCCATGGCTTCTCGGTCTACAATACTTTGCACCTGGAAGATAAAACAGCACAAAATTGTCACTGAGAACAGCAAGCTCTCAGAAGCCTTGGCTGTTTAAGGAAATGTTTAATTTTTAAAAAAGGCTACCTTTAAACAAATAAACCCTCATTCAATCATTCAACCATTATACTTGAACCAAAACCCACTTGGAAACAGAGCCACTAGCGGTGAGTTCTCTCTCCTGGCATAGTATTCTCAGCCTCAACAGGGTAAGGAAAGCAGAAGCGGAAGGTGCCTAACTCAGGGTATAGTCTTTAGACAGTTTCAATACAAAGAGAAACCAAGATTAGTTGTTGTCACTCAAGGGGACCTTTCGGGCAGTGGTGGGGAAGTTCCCCGGAGTGGAGGCAGGTAGGAGAATGGTTGGGGGTGAGGATCGGGAAGTCGGGCTGTTGTAAAGTGCCTATCACTTGCCAATAGACGACGGCAGCTGCCCCTTGTTAGCCGGGTGCCAAGGACTGGGCCAGAGCGCCCCTCGCCCGGCCGGCTGCACCTGTGGCCATGTCAAGGGCGCCCGCGGCAAGGAAGGGGCAAGCGCCGGCTTCAACTCCGAGACTCGCCTTCCCCGGCCACGACCCCAACCCCCGGCCCCTTGCTGAGGCCGCGGCCGGGCGGCCACCTCTGGAGGAAGGGCGGGGACGGTACTCACGGAGGGGAGGCGGGCCAGAGGGAGCGGGGAGGCCGAACCTCCCGGCCCGGGCGTCCGAACCTGGAGCCGGCGCAGGGCCGCCGCGTCCGCCCGGCGGCTCGGGCCCCGCCAGCCCGCCCGCCCCGCTGGCCTCGCGCCCCTGCCCACCCCCTGCGCACGCCCCAGCGCCCGCGCTCACGCACGCGACCCCGGGAGCGGCGCGCCCGCGCCCCTCCTGCCCCCGCGGGCCCTGGTACGCGGCGCCCGGGCCCCGTCGCGGCCGCCCGGCCCTTACTCGGCCCCTCCGTCGCTCGGCGGCCCTTCGGCACGGCCGCCGCTCCCTTCCCCGCCACCCGCGCCGATGCCAGCGCTGCTCCCAGCGGCCTTCGCTCTCGCCCCCCCACCCGCTCGGGTTGTCTCTCCTCAGCCGCCGTAACCGCTGCCCGGCTTTCCGCCCCTCCTTCCCGGCTCCCTCCCCCTCTTAATAACTCCATCCACGCACCCGAGCCCCAGCGCCGCCGCCGCGCGCCCGGATGTGAGGTGGCCGCAGTTGTGCCGGGCGGAAAAGAGAAACACCAGGGCCTGCTCCCCGCATGCCGGGCTCTCAGCGGTCCCGGCAGCGGGGAGGCGGTGGCAGGCAAGTGGCGGCGCCGGCAGGAAGAGGGCGATGGCGAGGGCGGCGGAAGTCTGACCCTGTGCGCACAGGCGGTCGCCGCGGGCAGCCCCGGTGAGGGCGCAGTGTTCCCACGCGCGCGGCGGGGGCGGGGCGGGCGGCGTCTGGGCTGGGGACGTGATACCCTGGCCGGTTGACTCTCCCAGGAAAGCGGCGGCGAGGCGTTGGGCCCAAGTCGGCGGCCTGACGCGACCTGTGAGCGGGGCTTGCCCGACGGTCGTTGTGTTTGCACGGCTCACAAGCGTGGAGAACTCCGGGTCTTCGGCAGTAGCAATCTGAGTATAGGACAACCTGGGGGTTTTGGAGCCTTCCAGTCTCGGGCTCAAACTTCAGTTACGTTTCTTGCTAGTGATGCGATTTGGGCAAAGCTCTGCCTTCTCTGTACTTCACGCTTCTCGTTTCTACGAAGATTAAGGGAGATTACGCGTTGCTGCCAATTTGCCACGATTGCTTTTGATAAAATAAGGGTGGCTGACAAATTCATTGACATGTTTCTTCCCTCCCATACTGAATCCTTTCACAGCTTGCATGGGAAGAGGAAGTGTAAGTGTGGTTGGGTGAAAAGGAGTTGGTGAACGTCAAGCGCGCAGCACTTGCTGCCGAGACTCAGGCTTACAAGGGGCACAGAAATGTAAATATAATTTCCATGCTCTGAGTGTAGTGCAAGGAACGGCCTTATTGGAAAGGAGGGGTCAAGAAAGATTTGACAGAGGAGGTCGCATCTGAGCTTGGTCTGCGGGAATATCACGAACCCCTCTTTCTTTCCTGTGCGACTTGCACAGAGTTGATATGTGAGATGATTCAGAGGCTTGGAGGGAAACGTAATTTTTCTCTTCGTTTCTCATTTTTCACTTGTGAAATGAGGAGGTTCGACACTGAGTGATCACCAAGCTCCCTTCTCTCAGAAGTCTGTGTCTGTCATGAGTCTTGGTAACAGAGGAAGCAATTTTGAAAACGTTTTTCTTTTCTTCTGTAATACTGAATAAAGTATTTCTTATAAATTGTCTTCTTCCTGCAGGAAAGAGTTAAAAAAGGCAGAGGGAAACGTTTGCATCCCAGCTCTGCCATCCCCAAAAGGTTGTGGAGAGTTAGGCAATTTATTTATCCTCAACTTTGGTTTTCTTACCTGTAAAACTGGGAGGAGGATAACTCACTCACAGGGCTGTTGTTAAGATTAAATGAGATAAGGTGGGTAAAAAAGCCTTTACATAAAACTGGTGGTTTAAAAAAAAATTTAAGCTTATACACAGCACAGCACATTGAATGTGCTCAAACAATGGTGGTATTTATTATTTAAAAAGCAAGCTTCCTTTGTTATCCAGGTTATTCCTAAAGCTGGGGTAGACAGTTCTAATCCCCTTGCCATTATGGAGTAGTGGAGAAGGCCCATTCTTTGAAGATATTGAAAGTCTGGCTCTGCCACTTAAGGTGAAACCTCAGCCAGTCATTTCACCTCTCTGGACCTAAGTTTCCTCATCTGTCAAATATGGACAACCACCTACTTTTCAGGCTTGTAAAGGGAATTAGAGATATATTAAAAAATAACTGTTCTCATTATCTGTTGCTGCATAACAAACCACCCCAAAATTTAGTGGCTTAGACCAGCATTTATTTTGCTCATGAATCTGCAATTTGGGTAGAGTTCACCTGGGAAAGCTTGTCTCTGCTCCATTCAGCATCAGCTGGGGCAGCCAAAGGCTGGGGTCTAGAATCATCTGAAGGCTCACTTACATGTTTGGCAGTTGATGGTTGTCAGCTGGGACTGCTGGGGCTGTTGGCTGGAACACTCATGCATGGCCTCTCCATGTGGCCTGAGCTTCCTCAGAACATGTTGGCTGGATTCCAAGGGCAAGTATCTAGAGAGAGAATGAGAGAGCCAGTTACTTTATTGCCTTTTCTAGCCCAACCTTGCAAGTGACTCAGTGTCTGTCCTGCCACATAACATCTTGTTTCTTAGAAGCAAATCACTAAGGCTGTCTGTATTCAAGAAGCAAGGAATTAAGACTCCACCTTTGTATGGGAGGAGTGCAAAGTATGTTTTTAAAACTACCACGTATCATGCATAAAATCAGGGCTCATGGTGTAGCTACCATGCTTTGGCCTTCAAGATCTCTCCAAGCTAGGACTTACTCTTCCACTAGTCTATTCCTTAATGCCTTGGGCTCATCTCACTTCTTAACCTTTGAAAGTTGGTTTGTTTTACAAAAGAAGACAATTATTACCAAGGTATAAAGGTGGTAATTTACTAAGGAAGGGCATTTAAAAACTTCTTTCATCTGTGCCCATGCAAAAGCTAGAAGCTTGCAAATCGTTGCTTCATTGTAGCTTCTGAATGTTATTCTCCTTGGCAGGAATGATAATTTGTAATTTAAATACTGCCTTTTGCAACTAATAATTTGCAAATTTTATTATGAGGAAACCCCTTTGAGAGAATAAACCAGAGAGAGATGACTTATTCTCTTTCTTCACTAAATATTTACCACATTTTGTTTTAGGTTTGAATTGTTAGCTAGATGGGTACCGTCAGGGGACTCAGTTTTAGTCATTTGGGGAAATCGGCACTCCAAGAATGGTAGAAAAGCAAATGAAAATATTGGACATCTAGAAAATTACAAGAGCACCTGGGAGAGCACTCAGCCCAGGGTCATTACATTCAGCAGCCTCCGCTCAAAAGATTGAGGTTACATCTCAACTACCCTGTACCTCTCTAAATTGGTTTTTCCTACTCAAAAGTTTTTCTTGCTACAAAAATAATCCCTAGTTCCAAAAAGCCAGGGTTTAGTGAACAGTTTCTCAGCTATGGCATCACAGGTAAAGGACTAGAAAGACATTAGAAATTGTTAAGGGACTTCTGGAAGACCACACAGCAAATTACTGGCAAAGCCTAGACCCCTTCTGACAGGTATATCTCGGAGTTTACATATTGGGAAGTACTTAATTCAGAGCCTGACACCAAGTAAGTGCTGATGTATTAGCTCTTGTTTTCATATATTGTTATCTTCTAATCTTTCCCAACAGTATTAATTATTTTCATTATAACTCAAGTAGAAATGCTTCTCATAACTTCCTAAATAAGACAAAGCTGAGAGTGATAAATATACAGACAGGAAGAAAGCATCAGCAAATCAGCTGAAATCATCTAGAAAGTGTGTTTGATTTATCCTGAATGTCACAACTTAGAAAAACTTATATAAAAGTGCCTATAAGGAAGACTAATTTTACAGTAAATAAATATTAGGTACACTGTAAACTAGGGCTTTTGAAAGTCACCAAATTATTTTTTTAACTATTTGGCTACATAACTTCAGGTAAGAGGCCTGGTCAATTCATTAAAGTAGAATGTCTCCTTTTAAACACTTAAAAAAATTACAAAAATTAATATATGTAGCAAACAGAACAAAAATACAAATTACTGATACTAATCCTGACATCCAACAGCAGTTATTTTTCCTCATTTATGTTTGACATAAAATGATTCAAGCGTTTTGATGCATAACACTAGCTTTTGCTTTCTCCACCAGAAATCTCACATCCATTCAAATGTTTTACACAGCCCTTGAGAAAAGCATACCAAAATGTTCGACCTACTTTCCCCTTCCCTAAGATTATTAGGGTGATCACAAATTAAAGAAAAGCGTAAAATTTACATTACAAACAGTGCTCATTAATTACTTTAGGAAGCATTACAAGAGATCAGCCTGGGATAGTCCTAATTGGTGGGCTCTAGACACCCCATCCCAGCTCTCGCTCAAGTGCAGTTTCTGACTCCCCTCCCCGTGACCCTCCTGGTCCGCGCAAGCGCGTGCCCTACTCCCCGGGACTCAGTCCTTTCTCCCAGGCATCCACGGGGGGAACCAAGAGCCAGAGGGGCTCGGTCCGCGCCTTCCGCTGCACTGGAGGTAAAGACCCCACTGTGGGGCTGTCCCGACAGGGCCTGCATGTCCGCACCTGGGAGCGGACTCGCTTTGCCAGGCCTACTACCGGCGGCCAGGGGAAGGCACGGCTGCCTCCTGCCTGAGGCTGCGCGAGCTCCAGGGTTCCGAGCCGAGCGTCCCTCGCGCGCGCCGCGTCACCGTGGAGACGAGGGCGGGGCCGGCGTCGGGGAGCGCGGGAAGCGCCGAGGCGGGCGGTGGCCGCGCGGGTGCCCAACAGGCCGGTCCTGGGCCGCCGAGCTCCCGCCGCTGTTTCTCCCCAGCGCGAGGCCAGAGGGCTCGGCTTCCCCAGGTACGAG
This sequence comes from Bradypus variegatus, assembly GCA_004027775.1. NCBI lineage: Eukaryota > Metazoa > Chordata > Mammalia > Pilosa > Bradypodidae > Bradypus > Bradypus variegatus. The sequence continues at coordinate 1,658 of PVKY010012581.1, read as the reverse complement.
GCCCGGGTTCCGTCGCCCCGGCCTCTCCGTCGCTCGGCCTCGTCCGCGGTGAGCCCGGCGGCGAGCGCGCGTCCCGCCGAACTCGGGCAGGTGACTTTTCCGGTGGGAGCCTGCCGCCTGCCCCCGGGGCCGTGGGCCGCGAGGCAAGCAGAAAGTGTGAGGAGAGCGCGTCGGCCGGCGCCAGAAGCCCGCCCTCTCCTTGCGCAGCTCGCGCGCATAGTTCCGCCGGGCTGGGGCGCCGCGTCCTCCGCGCGTCGGGTGCGCTGGTGCGGCGGAGGGCTCGTTGGTGCGCGCCCATCCCCATCGGGAGTTTCCGGATCCCCTTGCGTGGCCGCTCGAGGGGCCCCAACTGAGCCCCAGCTGAGCCCCGAGAGGCCAGCGTAGCAAACAGAGACCACGAGCTTTTCCCCCGCGGTGGGGGATTGCTGCTCACCAGTTTTATTTGATGAGAGGCCGTCGTGACTTCTCGTTTATGTCTATGTAGTTGTGCTGTAAATATTTGATGAATGAATGCTCTTGAAGACCTGAGTTCAAGTGCTACTGCCGCTAAATTTTTAGCTGGTGTCGTTGGGCACCTTATCTATCAAATGGAAATGGTATAGCACCTCTCAGATTACCTAGTATGAGCTTAGGTAATTCATGAAAAGTGCTTACTATTGCTTGGCATAAGGGTTATTATGATTTTAGATTCCGTGGTGTTCTCCTAACTGCCGTGAACGTATGAGGCTTGGAAAAACTTCCTGGAAGAAGTAGTCGAAATTTACTCGGCTTAAAATACACATTTAGAAACTTTCTCGTTTTTCTGTATTAGGATCATTTCCCAGTCGTTGTTAGAACCTGCAAAGTGTTGGAGTTAAAATTTAAACTGAACTTGTTTACACTAACATTTATATTTTACAAACATACATAGTTTAAAAATTAAATATTAAAAGTTTAGAATAAAAAATAGCCACTATGCCCCAGTTCCAATCCCTTGTACTGCCATTTCTTGATTTGCTGGTTTTACCCATTCTTTGCTGGCTGTCTAGCTCTTTCAGTTTTCCTTCCCTCGTCTCTGCCACGTGATTATGTGGTAATTTATTGTTCAATTAATGCTCAGTGTTTGCATTAACTGACAAATAGTCACTGCTGAGCCAAGTAGAGGATGCAGTTCTTCCTTTCTTCTACATCATTTCTAATTGTCTTGTTTTCTCATTTGCCTAGAATTCCATGCATATTTTTTTAAATGAATGCTCCCACTTTTCTAATATGCTTATCAGTCATTTTTTCCATAGTTCCCAAACCATCAATCCCATCCTTTTCCTTAAGACTTCCTCCCTCTGCTCCGTTGTTATTGCTGACAGGGCGGCGCAGGAATGAGACACAGACACAAAGTTAAGAATTAAGGGAGCAGGGGACCCACTGCATCATGTGCTAAGTGGATACTAGTACACCTTTGCTCCAGCTATTTATTTGTTTCAGCAGATAAGAAAGTATATGCTAATTTGGGCAGATAATAAAATATATATTTGCAGCCTCCCCCACCACCCAACCCCGAGGAGCTGGGGGCAGGTGCAGATGTGCTGGACTTCCTCACCTGGATTGGTGTTGATGTTGTCACAAACATTGGGACTGGCGGTTTGATGTGCTGAGCCCTCGATCATGGGACTTACCCTTAT
>PVKY010012580.1:0-11457 GCA_004027775.1 Bradypus variegatus | reverse complement strand
AAGCTAGGCGCCAGTTCTCCACAAACATCTCCCTAACTTCCAGATAGCATCACAGCCAAGGGCTAAAAACTATTGCCTAGGTCCCAAATTGCCCATTTCCCCAGCCTCTGTCCCTCTCCCACAGTCATTATTTCGGTTACTTCCTATTGTTCCCCCAGAGATGTTAGCTGTAAAGCCCCTAAAGCAAAAGCAGCCAACACACCTAGATCGGGTCTGGGGTCCGGAGGCAGGCGAGGCTGCAGAGCCAGCTCCCACCACAGCCTGCGTCCTGGAGACAGGGAGGAGCGCAGCAGGGATGGGAGGAGGGGAGCTGGCCGGACACCCCCCAGGGGCCGCTGCCCACACTGGCCTGTCGTGGTAACCCCTAGCCCAACTCCCGGGACCAGGGTTCTCCTCTCCAAAAGTGGAGGGAGGGAGTGTTTCCTGGAGCGGAGGAAGGATGGAGAGATCACTGTTAAGTATCTACCCTGAATTTTTCTTAATGAGATTTGGAGGGCAGGAGGGAGAGACTCTGGGAGAGGAATATCCTTGGAGCTAATAGGATTCCCAGGGGAATGGGGTTAGTTTGAAAAAGTGTCTTTGAGATTATAGTTTCATTTTTAGAAAACTAAAAGAGATTTATGTCATTTTCATAATGCAAATTATGGAAAATAAAATTCAACAAAATACTTCTGATGGCTGGAGACAGATACGAAGCAGTTCAGAGGTTCTCTGTAAGATAGGGAGACAAGCCCCTTGGGCTGCATAGCAGGGTCTCCAGGGAGGAAAAGAGAGATTTTTATGTCCTTCAGATTTGGACATGGGCTTTCAAATTTTAGGACCTTCATGGAGAGTGTTGCTCTAGAGGCCTCAGGAGTAAACCCCAAGGGAATGAGTTGCATCCGGTTCCCAAACTTCCCCACTAGCAAGATAATGTGGGAAAATGTACTTTCCACAATCCCGCCTCAAACTCTGAGTCGGGTGTTTCCCGTCAGGGAATCTGGGTTTAGTTTAACAAGTAACCCAGGTGATTCTTAGGATCAGGCCAAATTAGGACACAAACTTCCAGGACAAGTCAGGTAACATACTTAGTTCATCCCCAGCCCAAACTAAATAAAATGATACACCCAGAGAAGCCTTGCTCCTATAACTTCCCATCACAGATGACCCTTTTATCTATTTCTTGTTTATCTTTCCAATATTTCTTTATGGAAATACAGGTACCAACAAATATATACACTTATTTTTTCCCCTCTCTTTCACAAAAGATGTAATACTATTTTTATGTTCTGTACCTTGCTTTTAATAAAATATCCTGGTGCTTTCTACAATCCATACATGGCGATTTCCTTCTTCTTTCTTACCACTGCACAGTTTCCCCTAGGTAGATGTGCTATAATTTACTCATCCAGTCCCCCCTTGACAAACCTTGGGTCTTTTCCAGTCTTTTGTGATTATAAAGGATGCTGTAACGAATGACTCTGTACATGTGTAATTTCATACTCGTGCAGGTGCATCTCTAGGATAGATTCCCAGAGGTGGGATGACAAGTCGAAGGGTAAATGCATGTGAGATGTTGGTAGATATGGTGAGAGTTATTCCATTTGACACTCCCACCCGCAGTGGGTGCTGTTTCCCCACAACTTTACCAACACTGTGTATTTTGTCAAGATTTGGGGGTTTTGCCAACTCTGAGAGATGAGAAATTGTATCTTTCAGTGCAGTTTTGATTTGCATTTCTTTCATTATGAATAGGGTGAGCATCTTTTCAAAGATTAAAGGGCCATTTGCATTTCTTTTTTGTGAACTCAAGGTTCACATCCTTTGTCCATTTATCTATTGGGTTATGGATCTTGTTCTCAATTTCTCGTTATTTTTATATTACAGAGATTAGCTCTTTGTGATTTGAGTTGCAAATCCTTTTTCTCAGTTTGTCATTTGCCTTTTGACTGCTTATGGTGTTTTTTTGTGTTTGGCAAGCAGAATTTTTTATTTTATGTAATCGTATTTATATATTTACATAGTCATATTTATCCATCTTTTCTTTTATGGCTTCCAGATTGTGAATCATAGTTAGAAAGTCTGTTCCCATTCCAAGGTGATTCCTACGTTTCCATAGTAGTTTTATGTTTGTTCCTTTAACATTTGAATCTTTGCTCCACTTGGAGATTTTCCCAATATAGGTTATGATATATACAGAAAATTTATCTTTTTCTGAAGATGGCTACTCTGTTGTCCCAATACCCTTGATTAAAAATGTATTTTTACCACACTGGTTTAGATCTCACCTGCATCATTTATTAATCTCTTTTGTATATTTATACCTACCCTGGTTCTGCTATTCTAGTCCGTTGGTCTACCCATCCATGCCAATGCCACACTGTTTTGCTTATTGAGGCTTTACAGTGTTTTAAAACTACCCAGTAGGGCTATTCTCCCTCATTGCTCTTGTTTTCTCAAATATTTCTAGGGGGTTGAGCTGGGAGGCAGGGGCAGGTGGGGCAGTACTAAGTCAGAATGCACCCTGATACCCAGCCATTCCTGCTAGAAGAGTATTTTGGGGAAAGTTCATTCTAACAGTTCCTAATTTGCTCCTATTATTTGAGATACTATGAGCAGATATAAGGGGCATTGAGGAAGTTCAGCAGTAGATAATGAATATGTGTCTAATTTCATAATCTCCTGAACATCCAGTTTGAGACCAGGATTTCTCAGTGTCATTATAGGGTGGAGAAAAAAAAGAGAGGAGACAAGTTACAAGTAAGTTTAGTAAGCACTTCCTTTGTGCTAAGACTGGGGAGGAGAGTTGATAAGGAAATAGATTCTTAAACTCCCCAGAGCATGTGGAATGAGTCCAGCTGCCTGCAACAGCTTAATGCAGGGGCTGCTATAGCCCTGAGACCAAAGTGGGTGTGCAAATGGGTTTTAAGTTTAAAAGGTTAGAGAGAGGCATTTGTGGATACCAGTGATGACTCAGCAAAACATTGAGGTCCATGAAATTTCCCTTTGTCTTTCCATTTAGGCCCTTCTCGCCCATCCCAGACACATGAGCCCCAGGGTGGCTTTAGTGTCCATCTTACACCTCAAAATTCCCAGAGGCAGCAATCTATCTTGCTCCTCTGCGCATTTGCACATGCTGTTCCCTCTGCTAGAATGCCCTTTCCCCTTCTCAGCCTGGCATCGCTCACCCATTCTTGCAGACTCAGCTTGAGCACCCCACCACTGCCATGAAGCCCCCTGACCCTTTCCTGTACCCCAACAGTCACACTTAGCCATCTCCTCAGAGTGCCTGGTACTGTGTGCTGTGTGCATCCTCTATTAGAGCACTTATCCCACATGCTCTGTCCACAGTGTTTGCCTAAAAGGAGCTCTCCCCCAGGACTTCTCCAGACAAGGACTTCAGTGCTGGACACACAGGACACATCTACTATGTGTTTGCAAAACTGAACAATTGAACAAAGCAATAAGAAGGAAGCCTTGGGTTCAAGTTTCTTCCCCCCACCACCTTTCCCACCACTTACCCAACTGAGTGGCCCTGGACATGTGATTAAACTGTATCTAGCCTCAGTTTCCACACTTGCAAAGTGGAATGATTAATGACAGCTCCTCAGAAGGTTAAGAGGTTTAACAAGGCATGCAAAATGTCTGGCCTTGTACCTGGTACCTAAGAAGCCCTCAATTAATGTTAGCTGGTATCATTGTCATTAATGAGATTTGAGTTAATGGGGTTTAAAGCCTGAGCTTTTCTGAGAGTATTTGCATTTTAGCAAAAGAGTCCCAGGCTGGGCTCAGGTTGCAAGAAGAGACCGTCGTACCTCACTATGCCAATCAACCATCCCTAGTGATCAGAGTAGATGGCCAAGCCCTGCCTCTGCAGGTGGACTCAGAGTGGCCAGGGGGTGCTGTCCTTGTGAGCAGCTGCCTCAGCAACAGGGAGTGCCTGAGCATGCCAGCCTTTCTTGTCTCCGTTAGCAGTGCAGTAGCACGCCGAGCCTGGCAGGGCAGAAGGCACCTGCAGCCCAGCAGGCTTTCCCGGCATTCATCAGAAAGGCTTAATGAACAGCAAACCCCAACTTCACATAAGGCCCCATTGACAAACTGCTGACGGAAGGCCTGATTATGTAACTGAGATGACAAATAATTAGCACAAATGCTCCCCAACAGAAGTGGAGGAAACACACCCTAAGGCCTGAGTCATTCTCTAGAAGGAAACAGCAGAGAAGGTTTAGCATTAGTCCTAGTGTTGACGAAGGACTTTCCCCCTAGAACAGATAAAATTTAAACTCTTGGAGAACAGCCTGTGGACCCTAAGAAAGAGGATAGGCCAAGGCTTGGGAGTCTTCCTGAGGGGCTGAGAAGTCTGCTCCCTGTGGAGAGTGTGGGGAAGATGCTGGGGTGCAAGACTTTATGGGCAACAATTGCTCACACTCCAGAAGGGGCGTTTTGAAGGAAAATCCCCCTTGGTCTCCCCAGTAGTAGCACATTGTAGGTGCTGTATCAAGGTCACTGAATAAAGAAAGGCACTTCCTTGCATCTCAAGCTCCTGGCCAGCAGGGATTTCAGAAGGGCCAGAAGAAGTAAATCATCAGGGCGACCCCCTGCCAAATGCCCACCTGCCTCCTGGACTCAGTGACATCTCCCAGCCTCCTTTGTCACACGGGCCCAAGATCCTGAGACTTGCCTTGTCCGGAGAGAGATGCATCTCTTCTAACTAAGGCTTAACACCCTGCTCTCAGCAACATGCAGTGAGTTACTGTGTAAATTATAAATCAGCAAGGGCTCATAAAGAGCTGCTGAATAAAAAGCCTATGCTTTAAAAGCTCTTAAATGTGATTTAATTTTATACCACAAATAGCCTTTGGAAAGTTGCTAAATGCCAGCCCCTGTGTATGTCCGGGTGTCTGCTCAGAAGGGATGTGTGTGTGTACACATGAGACAACTTCAGAGGCAAACTTCAGAGCCTTCCTCTCCACATGCTGCTCACCCACCACCAGCCCCACACCACCACGTCATTAATACTGTTTTTGGCAATGCCACTGGAGCTCTTGACTTTGAACCCAGCTGTGGAGACGAATTAAGGCCTTTGGTTAGCTCCCAGCCTTGCCCATCACAGGCAAAAGAGGCCTCACAAAAATGCCGGCCCCTCAGCTTCTGCAGATTGCACGGTTGGGATTCAGGCTCTGACCTTCTTCAGAGCAAACTTCAGAGATGTTCTAGACCCAGTCCCAGGAAGTACTGTCACCAGACACAGGGCAAAGAGCACTGAATGCGGGTCCCAGGCTCAGTTCTTATCCCAAGTCTGACACTAAGTGGTTGAGGGCTCTCTACACTGTCACTCAACCTCTCTGGCCCTCCAGCTTCTCATATTGAATCCAAATGAAAACACCTGCCCAGCTTACCTCACCTAGCCCCTGCAAGAATGAAAGAAAATAATGGCTGTGAAATAGCTCTTTGAAAATATAAAGCTCCCTGCCTGAGCCACAGGTAGACTGTGGCCTGGTTCTGGCCTGGCTTTGCCACCGTCATCCCCATTGCTGCTCCAGGGGAGGGCCACGGAGCCACATACCTCAGAGGGCCAATGTCCTGGGCCAGGCTCACAGCCTGTCTGTGGCGACTGTCTCTGCTGGTGGCCATGTGGAGCAACACCATGGAGGGGAAGGCGTCCTTGCCAAAGTCAGGAGGCCGGGGCTGCAGGCCTGGCCCAGCCCCAGCCCAGGTGGCCATCGCAGCCCCTGCCGAGACCCCACATTTCCTCCAGCTGTAAATGGGAGTCAGACCACCTGATCTCAAAGGCCTCTCCCAGACCTGCAGCTACAAGTCTGGGAGCCAGACTGACGTTTGCCTGGACCTCCTCTTCACTGGGCTTTGGAAGTTTATTCAGGCATTTGCAGAGCCAAGGTGCTGGGTGGTCAGGATCATATCAAAGGAGCGTCAGGCCAGGTGCCTGGCTCTAGAAGTTTAAATTTCAGTTAAGTGGCAGGTCACATCAGACGCTTCACAGACGCTGTGCTGGAGACTCTCTTTGCTCATCGTAAAACAGCTGAGACCTCACCTCAGGCCAAATGCCCTGTTATATGCTTCACATGCATGCATAACCTTCCACAATGCTAGGCGGGGGATAGCACTGCCTCCATTTTATAAATAAGGCAACTAAGGGTCAGTGGAGAAAGGGAGGAGGAAGAAGCAGGAGAGAGAAAACAATCTTCGCCCTTTGGGGCCCTGACCCCAGAACACCCACAATGCACTTCCTTCTGGGTAAACCTCAAGTTTACCCAGCTGCTAAGTGATCGAGCCAGGGTGAAAATGCACAGCCTTCCCGCTCTACTCCAAAGTCTGTGTTCTTAAGAACTAAGGGGCTCACTGACTGGAGGTGGCAAAGAAGGCTTCATGGAAGAGATATTTCATTATCAGTTATACTGTAGAAAGGGAAGATAATTATACCCGAAACGGAGTTGAAATGCTCTATATAACCATTTGTTCATTCATTCATCTGTTCATTCAGCAAGCATTTATTGAATATATCATAATTCCTGACACAAAGTGCTCTGTGCTTGGTGTACTGAGCTCAAAGATGCACTCCCTGACCTCAAAGAACATAAAGTTGTATGGTGTGTGTGTGCGTGTGTGTGCACTGAGAGAGGGAACCAGACAATCGGCCCAATGTGTTCTGAGGGAGGTGAACATGGTGCGTTGAGAAGCACTGAGGTGAGCCCCTTTCCCAGACCTGGGAGCCTGAAAAGGCTTCCTGAGAAATGTATGGAAGGAGGTTGGGTGAGATGAGTGTTTCAGGCATTATGGTTCTTGAGCACAAAATTTAATTGCGCTTTCTGGCAACCAAGGCAAAAGGGAAACATGATCTCTTTCCTTGTCGTCTAACATCAAGCAAGACTATCATTTTCCAGCCCAAAAAGTCTAAGATCCCATATGTCTTTATTTAAGGAGCAGTGCCCTTAATGGATAGTGCCTTTCAGAAGGGGCTTGCCGACAATGCAGAGACCTACATCCAGTGGCTATAACTCACAGTAACTCCCCAACAGAGCCAGGAGCAAAATGATAGACTGTCCCCTGAGAACAGGTTTCCACAGAGAATGTAATGCAGCCCCCACATGTGGCTTCCAAATTCCCAAACTTGCTCCAGCAACTGAACAAGAAGACTGCAGCATGGGCAGGGAGCCTGTGCCTTGGGAGAAAGAAGTGAAAATGGAACCTACACTTTTTAGGGCCCACTATGTACCAAACCCGGCCCTAGACACTTCATGCACATTAACTTGTTTAATACAACTTTTCAAGGTAGATGTTACTTAACCCCATTATCTAGGTCACAAATTGAGACTCACAGAGGTGAAGTGTCTTCCTAAGGTCACACAGCTAGAACTTGTATTGAAAAACCCGAAAACAGATCTGGCCCACTTTGGGCCAGCCCATCTTCGCACACTGACCATCCACAGCACTCACCATCCCCTTCTTTCTATATTGCCTGGAGCCGTTTGTCCAAAAACCTGGCCTAAATGTACTCATTTGAGAGAAGAGGAAACTTATGCGGACAGAAGGAAAGTGACCTAGGCCAGGACAGGGGCCACAGCCTTGCCTTCCTGACTCCCAAGCAGGGCTCATACCTTTTCCCCAAGGACTCAGTACAAGGCATTGCTCCTTCTGGCCCCACTGACTGACTCTCAGGTGGTGAGGAGCTTTAGGTCTCCTCTGTCTCAAGGTCACACCCACTTCGGTATAGCCCTGAGTGCCTGCACCGAATTCCACTAACAGTGAACACTTCCCAGGCTGCGTACATCTTTTATGAGGGAATCTCTACTATGCAGAGGGAAAAGCCAGATCCAAAAAAGCCAAGAAAAGTGAAGGGGAAATCCTTCCACCAGCCTCATTTGTGGATGTTTCTCTTTTTCCGTCCACCCTTCCTCTGATTTCTCTCTGAGTTCGTGTGCAAGTAGCTAATGACAATTAAAAAACCCAAATGAAAGACTTAGTAAAATCCTTCAGAAGATGCAAATTACACTGGAAAGAATGTCATCACAGGAGCACTGAGGGAAATGGCCCGGGACTGACAGGTTCTCAATCAGAATCTGGGACAGGAAGGTGGGCAGACAGGCAGCGGGACCAGTAAGGAGTCAAGGGCCCACCTGTAGAGCCAGCCGGCTTTTCCTCTGACCCGCTGCTGGGCCCAATCGCGGCCCCAGTGGTCACCTTCAGACCACAAGAACCTGAGACAAAGCATCTCTCCATGGTCTGGTCATTTTCAGTCCTCTTCCCCCTTTGATTTGTTTGTCAATCAGCTTCCCACAAAGGACCTTAAGGTTTGGTTCAGAGAATTTTGAAAGAGTCAACAACTGTACGCACTCCCCCACCATGACATTCTGGCAATGAAAAGCAGAGGCCTTCCGTGTGCGTACTCATGTATACCCAGAGGGACGCACTTACCCCACCATTATCTTCTCCTTACAGAATGGGAGTTGAGGAGGCAGGAAACACATAAGGTCCACTTAGTCGTGAAATCTGATTCAGCTGAAATGTTCAGCTCCGTGAGGCAGCACCATTTAGACTCACTCTCCCCAGAAAGGATCTCCGAGTGTCATGCCTACACTAAGCATTTTTTAAGTGCATGATTATTAGTAAATTTAGACAACTGAAGACTCAGGCTTCCCATTCCTGGTCCTTCCCTCCACCCTTGTCTTTAAGAGCCAGCAACCCTGTTGCCTCTGACGAGAAGCCAAGGAGCCTGAAATTTCACTCAACTGGTCTTTTCTTTCGCTTTTGCCTCCGACCCCTGGCCAATGGCCCTCCCTCCCCATCACCGATGGTTGGGAAAATAATTAGCATAAGGGAGGCTGCTCACCAAGTAGGCTTTTTATAAAGGTACGTTTGTTCACCCAGGCACACTGGAATCTTTCAATTTTATCGTCCTCCTGAGATTGTATCTATTTCCTTCCCATTTCGAGAGGCAGCTGTTGATCTCGGCTGTAATGGCCTGGTGATTTCCAACAAGCTCCTGGTCCCTCAGCTGATGGCCTTTCTCAATCACATACCTGAATAAGCAAGACTTGATTTTCCCCTTCTTTATGATCATTATCTCCCTCTTAGTAAGTACAAACAACCTGCTCTCCTACTTCTCACACTCTCATCCAGGCTCTTTTTTAACCCTTCCAAGTTCAGATGGTAATACTGGGGGGATTTTTCCTCACCAATTTCCCAGTTTATTTACCAAAATAACTGGCCACAATGTATAGCAAGCATGCACTCTTGGTGTAAATTCAGAAAAAGAATTGTAGAAGCATGGTATTTTTGAGCTGGAACATCATTTTTTTGTTTTAAACTAGGAGGGTGAGGCTGGGTAAGCCAGAACAAACACTGATTTGGAGGAACAGGATGAAGAAATCCAGATGACTGTCAGCTTGATTATAAGATAAGCTTCCTGTAGAGGAATTCAACTGAACTTCCTTAAACAGATGTCCAAATCTCCGTCAGCAACCAAGACTTCCCACAGGATTCTCTTCAAACATCCTCATTCAAACCCTACTGGGTCCAAGTCCATGGCCCTTCACTGGCTCAACTGAAAGTAATTTGTTCTACCCACAAGAAAAGAGTTTGCTAAGCAAATTAATTATTGTAACTGAGATTTCCCAGGATGTATTCAGCCACCTAAAAGAAGGAACCATTTTCCAGAGTGGGAAGGAGGATTGAACTAAGAAACAGAATCCAATGTTCTGTCTCAGCTCTGCTTTAATGTCACATGTGGCCTTGGATAAGTTGCTGGCTCTGGATTTTCCTCAGCTGTAAGGATTTTCCAAAGTTGGCTTGTGCTTTGATATATACTAATTCAAAATATCTCTTTGCTCCTTTCCCCATCCCATTGTCCCACAAAGATCTACCTGCACACTCTGCTCATATCACTGGGATTCCAAACCTACTTTCATTCATCCAGTCGCCCATCTCCTGAAGGCCCACTCTGTAGAGGCACTGTCATGGGCCCTTTGGGAGTTTCCATTCTAGTGGAAGGAGCTAGAAAACGGATACACAGCACACACAAATACATATATATGAACATGTATGTACATACAGTCTATAGGAAGGTGATAAATGCCTTGGAAAAACAAAGGGCTGGGGAGTAGGAGGGCTTGCAGTAGGGGGTAAGGGAGGGTTTTCTGAACAGGGAAGGTCTCTTTAGTTAGCTGACCTCTGAGCAGGGGCCTGAAGGAAGGGAGGGACTTAGTCATAATAATGACGAGGGGAAGAGCATCCCAGGCAAGTGGAACAGCCATTGCAAAGACCCCGGGGAGGGAGGCAGCCAGGGGTGTTCAAAGGGCTGCAAGGAGGCCAATGTGGCTAGAGCAGAGTGGTCAAAGGGGAGAGCAGCTGGAGACGAGATCAGAAAGGCAGCTGGGGCCAGATCATGTAGGGTCTTACAGTCCGTTATAAAAGTGTTGGCATACTTTTAAAAGATTATGCCACATTTCTTTGTTTAAGCAAAATTCTACAACTCGGATTTTTTTATTAACTTAAACAAGTGTCCTTTACACTCTCAATTAATTCAGATCAGGGGTGTTTTGCCCTTGATTGATGAAGGGACACAAGAAAAGGCACAGTGAAATGCAAAGATGCTAATACTGAAAAAATATGTAACAGTGTGTGGGCAAACCACCTGGGTGGGATGACGCTACCAAATATGCTAATGTGGACCTCCCCCATAGAGGGGGGAGGACAATGTATAGGAACTGGGCTTGAACAATGAGAAGAATGCCGAATGGGATCATCAAGACAGAACCAGAGGCTGGCAAGCTCAGGGACTCTCGGTGGACGGATTCCCAGGATGGTACCCAGCTGGGGTCCAGACTGCCGAGAGGGAGAGCAATCCTGAGCCGAAGCAGAGGGCTCAGAGGAAAACAGCCCTTACTTCTCCAAGGCCTACAAATGCTGAACAAAACACCTGCACTAGAAGATGAAATTAGAGAAAACTAGCCAGGTAGAAGTGTTCTGGAGGAGAAGGAGGAAAAAGGAAATTCCTGGAAGAGAAGGACTGTGGTGCCGAGTCTATGCCAAGCTGAATTTCTGATAGGACATAGGAACCAGAAGTTTCCTAATCTATATCTATACCTCCTACCTAGAGTCCTGCATCCGCGGTCAGAATCCCACACTTACAGGTGTAAATGTGGTGCTGATGTGCTTAGGTATTGCCTGGCAGCAGCGGGTGGGCTGAGGAGAGGAGAAAGGGAAGCCTTTGCAGGAGCAGCCCCCAGGGGTGGAAGGCGAAGGTCCTGCAGAGCACAGACAGAACTGGGAGGGGGTCCCCATGGGAGAGCCTCTGTTTGGGGCAACCCTGAGAGCACCTGTCTGGTTGCCAGAAATCAATCACTCAACCGATCACATTTACTACAGAAGGAGGTAGCCTCCCCACTTGGGCTCCCCCACTGTCCTGAAACCAGAAGCTGCAGAACCCGAGTTCCTGTGGAATCGCCCAGCACCTGGGCC
>PVKY010012579.1:0-11456 GCA_004027775.1 Bradypus variegatus | reverse complement strand
GCATTTTATTTTGAGTGCAGTGAGAGCCACTGGAGGGTTCTAATCACAGGTGTGATGCTACCGGATTTACATGGCAAAAAAAGAGCACCCTGATGGTTGCACCATGTCCCAGAGGGGAAGCAGGGAGACCAATCAGGAAGCAACTGCGGGGACCCAGGCAAGAGACAGTGACGGCAGTGGACAGGGGCAGCCCCTTGGCTTCTACCTTGGCTTAGCTTTCTCTGTGTGTCCTATCCCTGGGGCCTCAGGTGGGGCTCTCCATGCCTCACCCTTGCCCACCCCCACCCCCTACCTTGATGCAGCCTTTCTCTCAAGGCCTGGCCGGGGACCTTGTCCAAAAGGGTGCTTAATAAATATTTGGGAAGGCCCAAACCTTGAAGAAATGAGTGGATTCATGAGGGCTCTTGGCAAGAAGGACTCAAGAAGGTGGTCCAGCGGCTTCACCTGAGGCTCCAAGAGGAGAAGCTACTTGTTGGAGGGACGTGCAATTTAGTGGTCAAGGGGCCCAGGAAAGCAGAACTCACTAGATGAGGTGGCAAACACACAACTCTTGGGAACTCAGTTTTGACCAAGTTACTCCCAGGCCCCAACTGCTGACCGCCTTCGTGTCCCCAGCAGCAGTGCTTGTCATGGACTCCAACTTCAGAATCGCCCCATGGTCTGAACAATGCAGGAGTGCATGTTTTGAATAGCCCCCCAGGGGAAGCTGAGGCTTACTCCAGTGTTTCCTCTGTGAGCTCCCTGGGGGCAGTGAAGAACAACCCCCTAACCCCAACCCTCTGGCCACTTGCTCCCCAGACCCCCAGCCTCCTCCTCTGTGCCCAAGTGGACATCGCGGTTTCCCTGGTCTTCAGGTGGACCGTCACGCTCATTCCCCAAGTTGCTTCCTTTCTTCACATCCCTGCTGAGCTCTCCACTCACCAAACCAGGGCGAGCAGGACTGGGCATCCAGCCCAGGGACCCGGAGATAATTCAGATGGAAGCCCTGCCATCAAGGCAGTCCTGGCCGGTGGGGAGAGCCCCACCCAGCTGGGAATAACCCTGACTCTGTGCAGATGAGGGGAGAGCTGCAGGAAGGGGAACCATGTGCTCTGGGGGTGTGGGCAGGGGGTCTGAGCTGCAGAGTCCTGTAGGAACGGTTAGTCCTCTCATATTTCTGCCCAGCTGCCATGTAATAAGTTGAGGGCAAGCGTCCTGTCTTCCTCATCCTGTTCCCTCGCCACCCCTTTGGGCATAATGCGCCTCAGTGAAGATTTGCGGGTTTGTAGCCCGTTGGCTGCCTTCACCCTCACTAGGAACAGCCCTCCTGGTGGCCAGGGGTAAAGCTTTAAAAACACCAAATCCAGTTCTCCCAGAACACATGTGCACTTTAGGGTCAGGGAACCCTTGGTTCTGAGTCTAGTTTTCCCACTCACCAGCTGAGTCATGTTAAACCCCGAGTTTCCTCATCTGCAAAAGAAAACGGGATAAAAACATTTCCTGTGCAGGTTTGTTTATAGAGTTACATAAGGTAACTTCTGGAAAGCCCCCATTGCCTGGCACTTAGTAGGCTCTGAATAAAGCTTAGCTCTTGTTTTTTTTTCTGTTTATATTCTCTTTTTTTTAAGTTCAGTTTTATTGAGATGTATTCACATATCATACAACCATCCATGCTGTGCAATCAGCTGTTCACAGTACCATCATATAGTTGTGCATTCATCACCCCAATCTATTTTTGAACATTTTCCTTATACCAGAAAAAGTAAAAATAAGAATAAAAAAATAAAAGTAAAAAAGAACACCCAAATCACCCCCACACCCTATTTTTCATTTAGCTTTTGTCCCCATTTTTCTACTCATCTATCCACACACCGGATAAAAGGAGTGTGATCCACAAGGCTTTCACAATCACAGTCACCCCTTATAAGCTACATTGTTATATAATCATCTTCAAGAGTCAGGGCCACTGGGTTGCAGTTTGATAGTTTCAGGTATTTACTTCTAGCTATTCTAGGTTATCTATATGGTGAGGAAGAGTGCCCACCAGTAAAGCTTATAGATTATTCCTCACAAAACAGTGACTTGCCCTACCGACAGCATTGCAAGAAGACCCAGGTAAAAAAAAAAAAAGCAAAATAGACGAGTTCTGGGTAAAGATCCTCCTGCATCCTGTCCAAGGGGCATTCACTGAGCAGCACGTGCTGAGAGGCCGGGCGCCCAGCCTTGGGAAGGAGAGAGCTCACAGCCTCGGAACAGAAATAACTCCAGGAGGGCAGGGACTTTTTTGCTCACCCTTGTATTTCCAGCACTTTAGAACGGGCCAGGCACATCTTAAGTGTTCAATTATTATTTGTTGAATGAATGGCAAGAGTCAATCAATCAATAAATGAGACTGGATGGTACAACCCAGGGGCCTCCGACTTCGAGCGAATCTGGACCTCTCTGAGTTCCGGGCTCCCGTCGGTGGAGCCCCAGGTGTTTGGTCTCCGAAGCCATGCCGAGCAGAGTTCATAGAGAGAGAATAATTATAATAATAGCAACCGTAATAACTGAATTTATTGAGCTCTGTTTACGGCCAGGCACTGTGGTAAACAACTCTAGGAGATATTGGGAAGGGAACTGAGGCACAGAGAGGTGGAGAAGGCTCCTGGATGAGCGGGGATTTTGATCAAGGTGAGTATTTTTGGAAGAAAGGCTCGGACTCGGCCTGAGCAATGGAGAGACAAGAGATCCAAGGCCCAAAGGGGTGGCCTCCTACGGGGCGTGATACGCGGAGCCGACTTGAAGGAGGGACAAACACCCTCCTCCGGGTGCCGCAGCGCAACCCCGCCCCCTGAGGCTCCATGGCAACAGTCTCTGCACATGCGCTTCCAGCACCGCCGCCTGGAGCCGCGGCGTGCCGAAGCCGGATGCAGGGTGGGCGGAAGCACGGCGGGCGGGTGGGCGGGCGGCGGGAGCTTGGGGCGGGCTTTAAAAGGGGCAGCCTCCACCCGGCCTGCTTTGCAGACGGGGCTACTGAAGGTAAGAGGTGGTTATCCCTGGGAGTCGGGATCGAGAGGGTAGAGGAGAAGCAGGGCTGTGTGATCCTCCCGGGGCTGATAATAAGGGGAGTGGTGCTGTGTGAATAGCCCGGGGCAATAATAGGATGCCTGTTCCCCAGGGGGCGATTTGGGGCAGAAGGAAGGGACTGTGGAATTACCTCTTCCGGATAACAGGGGTGTGTAACTGCCCCCAGGACAGTGAAATGGAGCCTGGTCCCCAAGAATGCTAATCGGGGTAATAAATAAGGGTGGGACTCCATAACTGCTCCATCCCCCAAAGAGGGAGCTGGGGCCCCACAATATAGGCCGAGAGCGGGATTGAGAGCGATAACGGGTCAGGCGCGGGACTGTTACCCCTCTCCCCACCCCCTACTTTTAGCATGCTGCCACCTACCTACCCCATCGGGGTGCCCCGCCATGGCCAGGCCACCCATCCCCGGCTCAGTGATCATCCCAGACTGGCACGAGAGTGCCGAGGGCAAGGAGTACCTGGCATGCATTCTGCGCAAGAACCGCCGGCGGGTGTTTGGTAAGTGTCCCCCCTCCTCCCACCAGCCTGTCACCTGTTGCTCCTTGTGGGGAGCAGAGAAGCAGGGCAGAGAGGACCTGTCTTACTGTCCTCCTCAGCCTTGGGAACCCCTGAAAACCCTATCTCTGGGGCCCCCACCCTTGAATCTCTTTAGAGTTTATTCCATCATCTGAGCCAGGAAGCATGGAAACAGCTGGAACACTGCGAGGAACCATTGTCATTAGAGATGCTGTTCATTGAGCCCTCACCCAGTGCTGGGTACTTTACAGTCTCCCATTTAATCTCAACAACACAGTTTACAGAAGCAGAGAAGTTGGGAAGTTTGTCCACAGTCATGCCCTAGTAAGTAGAGGCAAGCCTCTTCCATGTCCTGCTGTCTCCGGGGTAAGACACTGTTCCCCAGGATGAAGCGTGTCACAGAGACAGGGCAGGCTGAGAATGAGAGGCAAACCCACAACTTAGCACTTTCAGGTCCCACGCCTAGAGTTTTGTCGTAATTTTGATTGTTTTCTGCAATATGTAAATTAAAAACATCTAAACAGATATTGAAATATTGATTCTAGTAACTGAGAATACTTCTGCTGATATTTCCTCAGTAAGGAAAGAATTGTGAAAAACAATGCTTTTACATGTGGAAAATCTAGAATGTGATAATTATATAAAACTGTCTCATGCATCAAACTTAACAACAACAACAACAAAAACTGCCATGGCCTTGACTCAGTTGATAAAGCACCAGTGTTCTAAGCGAGCCCCTCATCCGGGGATCCAGTTGAAAAATAGATTCTAATCCCGTGGGTTTGGGGCAGGCTGAGATGTGGCACTCATGTTTCTGGTCCATGGGCCACACTCCGGGCAACAAGGGTTTCCAAACTACAGTGGTCCTCTGGAATTTTGGATCCAAACCCTTAGTATCTTCAGTAATGGACACCAAGGTTGGCAGGATCTTCCGTTATCTTAGGGTCTTTGTATTGGTCTCTTACACACGTGAGGGTTGGGTTTGCATCATCAGTAACTAACGATAGCCAAAGGACAAATGTGTCAATTCACCTTTTTCCTTTTTAAACAAATGAGAACAGATTCAAGATATGACCCCCTTACAAGGCCATTGTCCCTCGACTTCCCCATGATGGTTGAGAGCCCAGATTTGGGGTCGCGCAGACCCAGGCTTGATATACCCAGGGGCCACCACTTCCTACCCACATGCCCATGAATAAGTGACTTAACTCTCTGGCCTCAGGTTCCTTCTCTGTAAAATGAGGACAATTGAAGTACTGACCTCATGGAGTTGCTGGAGGATGAAGAGGGATCGTGTATGTGGTGGCTGCTCAGAGTCCGGCATACCGTGGGTGCTGAGTGCGTGGTGGCCGTCTCTGTTTCTATTACATCACCACCTCAGTAAAAGAGAGTTGGCTGTAGGTGGAGCTGGTTTGCTGGGAATTACTTAGAGCCCTGGATCATGCAGCTGTGCCACAGCCAGCAACAAGCAGCCCTGCTTGGAGCAATGGAACTTCTGATTGATCTTCTGTAGCGGTTTTCCTTATCTGCAGATATTTTAGGGGTTTTGTTAATAGCAGAGTTTATTCACTAGAGCATATCACTCTTTGAATATCATCCAGCCCCCCCAAAAAGGTTGAGAACAGCTGGTATATAAATATCAGCCGACTGTTGGTAAGACCTTAGGCCAGTCTCTGTGTCCCAGGCCTCTGTAAGATCTGGATGAGCCTCTGGAGCCATGGATGGTTAGCACTTAGTGAAAAAACACAGGATTTGATGGGGCAAGTGCAGGGTTGACCCCTGACCCAGCCTGGCTCCTTCCTTGCCCCAGGGCTGCTTGAGCGGCCAGTGCTGCCCCCTCCCATGGCCATCGACACTGCTAGCTACAAGGTCTTCGTGTCCGGGAAGAGTGGAGTGGGCAAGACGGCGCTGGTGGCCAAGCTGGCTGGCCTGGAGGTGCCTGTGGTGCACCACGAGACCACAGGTGAGTGGGGCCCTGACCTGTGCCAGCCTCCTGGGCTCTGCCCACCTCTGGAGACCTCCCCTGGGGTGGAGGAAAGAACTGGGCCCTGGACCACACAGCCCACCACTTACTCTGCAACTTTGGAAAGCTGCTTCACCTCTCTGAACCTATGTGGCTCCTATGGGGATAATAGTGCCAACCCCATGGGGTGGTTGTAGGGTTGGTCCTAAGACAGCAGTATTAACTCACCTGCGTGAAATGTGCTTGGGAAGTGCTAATGTTCTTTTTGGTTTCCTTCCCCTGGATGCTGCTTGAGCCACCGCACTGCTGTCATGCCTCAGTGCTCCAGGGCCCTTGGTCCCCTACATATGGGTGAAGGGGCTTTGCCATGGCTAGGGCTGAGGCTGCATCTCTCTGATAGACTGGAGGCTCCTCCAGGACAAGACTCTGCTTCCTCCATCAGACTGTGCCTTCCCCATCAGACTGGGTTCTTCCAGGGCAGAGTGGTTGTACCTCCTCCATCAGACCCAGAGTCCTCCCAGGAGAGGGATAGTGCCTCCCCCATCAGACTGGGCTTTTTTGGAGCAGAGGGATTGTGGCTCTAGATTGGGTACCCACCGGGGCAGGGATTCATTCTTTCTGTTTCTTCCTGCCCCCTGCCCCCTCTACTCCTGCCTCCACTATGCTGAGTGTCAATCCTGACCCGTCCCTCTCCAGGCATCCAGACCACTGTGGTATTTTGGCCAGCCAAACTGCAGGCCAGTGACCGTGTTGTCATGTTCCGCTTCGAGTTCTGGGACTGCGGAGAGTCTGCGCTCAAGAAGTTTGACCACATGCTGCCGGTACGCAGGCCAGTAGGCCTGGGTCAGCTCCAGGAAGGGGCTGGTTGTCCAAAGTGGGCTTCCGAGTACAGATGTCTGAGCTGGCCCACCCTGTCTGCAGGAGCCTGAGCTGGGCATGAAGGGGCTGAGGGGCTGCCCTGGCTGCTAGACCTCTGAGCTGGCTATAGGGACTGGGCCCCAGCCCGAGCTGTGCCTTGGGCCAGCCACTCCCTGCTCTGAACCTTACTATCCCAATCTGTGGAAGGAGGGATTAGGCCAAGACTTCTCAGGGCCTGGGGCCCCACGCCTCCTGTTGGCCTCTCCATCCCCAGGCTTGCAAGGAGAAAGCAGATGCTTTCCTCTTCCTCTTCTCCTTCACTGACCGCGCCTCCTTCGAAGACCTCCCTGGACAGCTGGCCCGCATAGCAGACGAGGTCCCCTCTGCTGTCAGGATAGTCATTGGCTCTAAGTATCCTTTGGGCGGCCCCCAGGGCTGTCAGAGGTTTCACCAGGCAAGGTGCAGAGTGAGAAGGTCAGGGAACCTGCCTCTGCCCAACCCTGGGGTCCAGACCCATGGGCTTTTTCTTAAAAGATGTCTCAGGGCCTCCCCCAGACCCAGGAACAGGGCTCCAGAGAGGGAGGGTGAAGACCAGGGTGTGGGGGCCGGGGAGCAGAGATGCCTGTCCGGGTTCCTTGACCCTCCTCCAGGTTTGACCAGTACATGCACACAGACGTGCCCGAGCGTGACCTGACAGCTTTCCGGCAGGCCTGGGAGCTGCCCCTCCTACGGGTGAAGAGTGTGCCAGGACGGCGGCTGGCCGATGGGCGCACGCTGGATGGGCGGGCTGGGCTGGCTGACGTTGCCCACGTGCTCAACGGCCTCGCTGAGCAGTTGTGGCACCAGGACCAGGTGGCAGCTGGCCTCCTCCCCAGTCCCCCAGAGAATGCCCCTGGCTGAGGGGTGGTGGCATCACAAATGGGCACCTGTGATCCCCACCCCTACCCCTCAGGCAACCGAGGTGACCCAGGACAGAGGGCAGGACCCGGGGCCCAAGGCAGGGGTAGGGACGTTGATCCCATCCCAAGGGCTGGCCAGAGAGGCCAGTGAGGAGGGGGCAGAAGGCTGCAGGGCAGTGGGAACCGTCTGGTCCGAGGGTGTTTCAGCGCTTCCTGCTTTTCTAGGCTTCTGGACACTGAGGAGCCCCAAGGGCCTGTCCCCAAGGGCTCAAATGCCCTCCTCAACCTCCTGCTGCCCTTCCCCCTTCTGCATTCCCCTTGGAGGAAGACTGGGAAGAGGGGGTGCTTCCACTAGGCCCTGGGCCTCAACTGACTGCAATAAAGAGCCTGTATTGGTTGGGCTGTAACAGAGAAACCCCGAAATCTCAGGGGCTTAACTATATAGAAGTTGATTTCTTGCTCCTGTCTCATTTCAGGCGGAGGTGAATGTAGATAGCGGGGCTCTGATCCTTTCTGTCATTTAGATATCTGGGCTCTGACATCTTCAGCATGAGGCTTACAAATTTGCCCTGGGGCATCAACATCCAGCAGCAGACAGGGACCCAGCGCATGTGGAAGAGCACAAGGTGGACATGGACCAGGCGGTGCACGGTATATCTGCCCAGTTCCTATTGGCTGGCACCCAATCATGTGGTCACACTGAGCTGCAGGGGGTACTGGGAAATGTAGTCCAGCCGTGTGTCCAGGAGGCGTGCCTTTAACTCTGTGGTGATCTGGAGCTGGCAGGCCAGGCTTAGGACAGAGGCCTGGCCAGCCTGGAGGGTGAGAAAGCAGCCCTGGGCGGGGGTGGGAACCAGGCCAGGAGGGGTCAGGGCTTGAGTCGGCCTAACAGGCCACCCCTGAGAGACCAGGGAGGACCGGAGCAGAAAGGTGAATGAGCAGGCCCAGCCTGGTGTCTCACCCCTGCCCCATCAGCCAGACACTGCAGGCTACGGTGCGGAGATGCCAGGGGAGAGGCCTTTACACATTCTCTCTCCCCCTGAGTGACACCTCACCCAGTCCCATAGCCGGACCCCTGGGCCGGAGCCTGGCCCAAATCTGACCCAGCTGGGAGGGCCCTGGGGGCCCAGGTATAGTGCTCCCCAAACCCAGCTGATCTGGAGAAGGCAGGCCTGGCAGCTCTGCACACCCCATGCTCACAAGCATGAGCTTGCACACACACTCCCACTCATGTGCTCACTCCCCCCCGATTAACACTCCCCCCTCACCACCACCCCCAGAACACACAAGTGTGTGCCCTTGCTCACTCACACCCACGGGCTCATCCTCACTCTCACTCTCCCTGGCTCATGGGCACACTCCCGATGCTCACACTCACTGTTCCTTGTTGGCGTGCCCATGCACACTACCTGTCTGTCCTAGGCACTGTCCTGCAACGTTGTCAACCCTTCTTGGACCTGGACCAGAGGAAGCACTGATTTTAGCACCTCCTTATCCTCAGCTCATGCTGAGAACTCAGACCCTGAGTCCTCCCCCATACCCCAAAGGCAGCCCCTGGGCAGGACCCTGGCCTCCGAGCCCACAGCCGAGCTCACTCCTTCACTGCAGCCCTCAGCTCTGCTGCCAGGCATCACTGTCCACCCCACTCCCCTCTGTTCTTAACTTCAGTGCTAGACACACACCCCCCCAGGGCAGCAGCAGAGGGCAGGGGGCACTGGGTTCTGCTTCAGGGTGTGACCTGGTGTAGGCTGTCCCTGGGCTGTGAGCCTTCAGCCATAAGTATTTGTGTTTTGAGCACCAGCGACCCCATGTCCCACCCAGTTGTCTCTGGGTTTAAAACTTGGCCGGGAAAGGGGCTTCCCCTTCCTCCTTGGGCACCAGCCGAGAGCCAGAAGGCTGCCCTGGAGGAATAACCAGATTTTCCCTCTGCAGGGCAGGCTTGTTTTCTCTCAGTTAGCACTGCTCTGGTCAGAGACTCAACCTGCTCACCCACATTCACCCCAAACCAAAAGGAGAGCAACTCCCTTCAGGTGGCTTCCAGGGAAGAACAAAGTGGAGAGGGCAGTGGGACTAGGGCCTAGAGCTCGGCCACCACGCCATCCCAGCACTGCTTTCTCAGCTGCAAGCCAGCCTCAGGGCCATTTTAATATGTGGCAGATCATCCCCAGAGGCCCGGAAGAGGGGAGCTGTAATTCTAACAGCCAATGGCAAGGGCCTTCTGGGAGGTCTCTAGACAGGGTCACACCAAGAGTGAGTAAGAATTGTGTCCATTCTGTGATATCTGTGCCACGTGGAATATTTTGGAGATCTGTCCCGTGGCCAAGGTGAGCCAGGGAAGAGGGTAGGGTAGGTGTTTGGGGTCCAGCTGCTGGGAAAATCAGGGCCCTGCACAGGTGCTCACCCTCCCTTGCAGCTGGGCTACCTCTCTGACCACCTGGGCATGGTGTTCTTCAGCATCTTCAGGTCCTTCTGGGCCATGGCCTTCTTGAAGCACCGGAAATGCAAGAGCACCCCTTGGCCCACCATGGGGGCTGCAGTGACTTCCAGGAGGAAGAGGTGATGGCCAGCTAAGGCCCAGCACTCTGCTTCCCAGGGTTCTCAGAGGCCACAAGGCATGCTGGGAAGAGCTGAAATCTTGTAGTCCAGCACCCCAGGATCAAAATCTGGCTCCTCCACACACATTCCTGGGTCCCTTTCCCACTCCTTCCCCCTTTCCTAGTGTCAGGATATCTTAAGGCTTTGTGATGTTCAGCATTGGGAGTATTTGGAGTGTTCAGAGAACCTTCACTGGAGAAAGGCCATTGGCATCCGGAAAACCTGCCTGAAACTGGGAAGAGGGGGAGAAACATTCCACCCACCCACCTGTCCATCGATCATCTGATCTTTGATCCTGAACCTTTTTGCTTCTCTCTATCTCTACAGCCACCACCCCGTCAAGCCAGCATTCTCTCTCACCTGGACCACTGCAGCAGCTTCCTAAAAGGTCTCCATGCTTTGATGCTTGCCCCTACTCAATCCATTCTCAGCTGCAGAGAGTTCTTTTGAAAACCTTAATCCTGTCCTCCTCAAAGCCTTCCAGTGCATTCTCATTTGGGATGCATTTGAAAAACCATCCAAATGCCTCCCAGAGGCCCACAAGGCCCTGTGCAATTGGCCCTCTGGCTCCTTTCTTTTCCTTGAAAGGACAAGGTCATTTCCAACCAGGGCCTCGGCACTGGCTGTTCTCAGCTGGAATCCTCCTCCTCTGGACTTTATATGGCCCATCTCTTGTCATTCGGTTCTCTACTTCAAAAGTTGCCTTCTTAGAGAGGCCTTCTTTGACCAGCTCTTTGGTTCCCAATCACTTTTTTTTTTATTCAGTTTTATTCAAACACAATCACATAACATACAATCATCCATGGTATACAGTCAGCCGTTCACAGTATGATCATCTAGTTATGCGTTCATCACCACAATCTATTTCTGAACATTTTCCCTACATCAGAAAGAATCAGAACAAGAATAAAAAATAAAAATGAAAAAAGAACACCCAAACCATCTCCCCATCCCATACCATTTGTCATTTAGTTTTTATCCCCATCTCTCTACTCATCCATCCATACACTAAATAAAGGGGGTGTGATCTACAAGGTTTTCACAATCACACTATCACCCCTTGCGATCTACATTATTATATAATCATCTTCAGGAGTCCAGACTGCTGGGTTGGAGTTTGGTAGTTTCAGGTATTTACTTCTAGCCATTGCAATACATTAAAACCTAAGAGGTGTTATCTGTATAGTGCATAAGAATGTCCACCAGAGTGACCTCTTGACTCCATTTGAGATCTCTCAGCCACTGATTCTACTTCGTCTCATTTTGCATCCCCCTTTTGTTCAAGAAGATACTCTCAGTCCCACGATGCCGGGTCCAGATTCATCCCCAGGAGTCATATCCTGCATTGCCAGGGATGTTCACACCCCTGGGCATCGGGTCCCACGTAGGGGGGAGCGCAGTGAGTTTACCTGTCAAGGTGGCTCAGTTAGAGAGAGAGGGCCACATCTGAGCAACAAAGAGGCACTCAGGGGGAGACTCTTAGGCACAACTACACGCAAGTTTAGCCTCTCCTCTGCAGCAACAAGCCACATAAGGGCAAGTCCCATGATCGAGGGCTCAGCACATCAGACCGC
>PVKY010012578.1:0-11457 GCA_004027775.1 Bradypus variegatus | reverse complement strand
GGGTGACAATGGGACTGGGGCAGGGCATGGGGACCACACTCCCCTTTGTCCAGTTTGTGGATGGACAAGTAGTAAAATAGGGGAAGGAAACAAACAAACAAATTGACAAGGGCACCCAGTGTTCTTTTTTTCTTTTTTGTTACTTTGATTGTCCTTTTTCACTTTGGGTTGTTGTGCTTGTTGTTTTTGTATGTGTGCTAATGAAGGTGTCAGGGATTGATTTAGGTAATGAACATACAACTATGTAATGGTACTGTGAACAATCAAATCTATGATTTGTTTTATATGACTGCCTGGCATCTGAATATATCTCAATAAAATGAAAAAAAAATTAAAAAAAAATCAAAACAGCAAAATGGCCAAAGGAAGTCCTGCATTATCAGTAGTTACTTTAAACGTAAATGTATTAAACTCTCCAGTTAAAAGGCAGAGATTGGCAGAATGAATAACGAAGTATGACCAGACTATATGCTGTTTACAAGAGACTCACCTTAAATACAAAGACATAAATAGGTGGAAAATGAAAGGATGTAAGAAAATATACCAAGCAAGTAGTAACCAAAAGAGAGCCAATATCAGATAAAAAAGACTTTAAGTCAAAAACAGTTACAAGAGACAAAGATGGTCATTATATACCAATAAAGGGGTCAATTCAACAAGAAGACGTTAACAGTTATAAATATATATGAACCTAACAGCAGAGCCCAAATATATATGGCGCAAATACTGACAGATTTGAAAGGAGAAATTGACGGTTCCACAGTAATAAAAAGAGACTTTAATTCACCATTTTCAATAATGGATAGAACATCTAGACAGCAGATCAGTAAAGAAACAGAAGACTTCAACAATAGTCTAAACTACCCAGACCTATCAGACATATACAGAACACTTCACCCAACAACAGAATACATTCTTCTCCAGTGCCCATAGATCATTCTCCAGGATAGACCATATCCTAGATCACAATAAACTGAAAAATATTGAAATCATACAACGTATCTTCTCTAACCACAATGGAATAAAGCTAGAAATCAATAACAGAGAAATGGAAGATTCACAAATATGTTGAAATTAAACAATGTATTCTTAAACCATGGGTCAAAGAAATCACGAGGGAAATTAGGAAAAACCTTGAGGCAAATGAAAATGAAAACACAACACACCAAAAACTTACGGGAAGCAGCAAACGCAGGGCTGAGAAGGAAATTTATACTTCAAATCCTTACATTAAAAAAGAAAAAAAAATACCTCAAATCAGAGATCTAACCTCAAAACTAGAGGATCCAGACAAAGAAGAATAAACAAAGAACAAAGAACAATCCAAAGTGAGAAGGAAGGAAATAACAAATATGAGAGCAGAGATAAATGAAATAGAGACTTGAAAAACAATAGAATCAACAAAGTCAAAAGTTGGTTCTTTGGAGGTCACTCTCGTGGACATTCCTATGCACTATATAGATAACACCTCTTAGGTTTTAATGTATTGCAATGGCTAGAAGTAAATACCTGAAACTACCAAACTCCAACCCAGCAGTCTGGACTCCTGAAGACAATTATATAAAAATGTAGATTACAAGGGGTGATAGTGTGATTGTGAAAACCTTGTGGATCACACCTCCTTTGTCTAGTGTATGGATGGATGAGTAGAAAAACGGGGATAAAAACTAAATGACAAATGGGATGGGATGGGGGGATGGTTTGGGTGTTCTTTTTTCATTTTTATTTTTTATTCTTGTTCTGATTCTTTCTGATGTAGGGAAAATGTTCAGAAATAGATTGTGGTGATGAATGCATAACTAGATGATCATACTGTGAACGGCTGACTGTATACCACGGATGATTGTATGTTATGTGAATGTGTTTGAATAAAACTGAATTAAAAAAAAAGTTGGTTCTTTGAAAAGATGAATAAAATTGACAAATCTTTAGCAAGAGTAACAAAGGAAAAGGAGAGGACACAAATGACTAAAATAAGAAATGAAAAGGGGGACATTACTATCGATTCCACACATATGAAGAAGGACCATAAAGGGATACTATGAACAACTAACTGTACACCAACAAATTAGATCACCTGGATGAAATGGACAAATTCCTAGAAATAAACAAAATACCCACACTGACTCAAGAAGAAATAGGTCTCAAGAAACCAATAACTAGCAAAGAGACTGAATCAGTAATCAAAAACCTCCCAAAAAACAAAAGTCCAGGAAATAGGAACACTCGTTTATTACTGGTAGGAATGAAAAATTGTGCAGCCTTTGTCAAAAACAGTTTGGCAATTTCTCAGGAAGTTCAGTAAAGAATTACAATATGTTCTGGCATTCCCACTTCTGGCTATGAATCCAAAGGAACCAAAGGCAGTGACAACAGATATTTGCACACCAATGTTCATAATTATCAAAAGATGGGATGGAAGCAACCCAACTGTCTGTCAACCAGTGAATGGTTGCACAAAATGTGGTATATACACTATGGGACATTTTTCAGTCACCAAAAGGAATGAAATTCTGATAAGCCAAGATAGATGAATCTGAGGACATCATCTTGAGTGAAATAAGCCAGACACAAAAGGACAAATTCTGTATGATCTCAGTGATACAAAATAATTAGAATAAGTACACTCACAGACAGAAACTAGAATATAGGGTACTGGCGAAAGGGTGAAGGTAGAGAAAAAGAGAGTTGAGGCTTATAATGTGCAGAATTTCTATTTGGGACAATGGAAGTTTTGGAAAGGGATGGTGGTGGTGGTAGCATTATCACTGTGATCATAATTAACAGCAATAAATGATATATTTCATTGTAGTTAAAAGGGAAAATTTTAGTTTGTCTATATGTTACTACAATAAAAAAAAATCCATGGAACTGCACAAAACAGTGAACCCTAAACCATGGGCTAATAGTTATTACTATAATTATTAAAATGTGCTTTCATCAATGAAATTTAACATGTTATAGGGCAGTATTCCAGTTTGCTAATGCTGCTGTTATGCAAAATACCAGAAATGGATTGGCTTTTAAAAAGGGATTTATTAGGTTACACATTTACAGTCTGAAGGCCATGAAAATGTCCAGATTAACACATCAGCAAGAAAATGCCTTCACTGAAGAAACAGCCAATGGTGTCCAGAACACCCTTTTCAGCTGGAAAGGCATGTGGCTGGCATCTGCTTTCTCAGAAATGTCTCTCTCTGCTGCTCTGAGCTCCTGTGTGTCCTTTGCTTTGCATCTCCAAACGTCCTTCTATCCACATCTCCGAACATCTCTAAGCGTCAGCAAAAGTCAGCAAGCAAATGTCCAGGCCTGTGTGGCTCTTTTTAAAGGACTCTGGTAAACTAATCAAGACCTACCCTTAATGGGTGGGGTCAAATCTCCATGGAAACATTCAATCAAGAGGTCACACCCTAATCAGAAAAATTCACAAATCTGCTCCCACAAGGTTGTATCAAAGAATATGGCTCTTTGGGGAACATAATATACCCAAATGGACACAGGCAGTATATGGGTATCCTGCATTTTATGCATTATTTTTCTGTAAACCCACAACTTCTCTAATAATTTTTTTTTTAATCTGGGGAAAAAAAGGGAGTCCAAAGCGTATCTTTGCAGGGCACAACTCTTTCAACAAGGAGTTAATGTGTAAGGTGCAACCTTAATCACAGTATCTCTTTTCCTCTGAACTTATTTTGGGTTGAATCTTTACCACTCGATTTTGAGTTCTCAGGGGTGACCCTTGGGGCGTTGTGGAACGTGGAATCTAAAAGTAGAACACCCGCGTTCAAGTTCACGGGTAAGTCAACTAACTTTCAAAGGTCTCAATTTCCCAATATCAGTAAAATGGAGTCTACAAATGCCTAGGGAAAACCGAGAGAATTACCCGATTACTTTGGAAAAGCGATAATGAACACACAGTAGGAGTTAATACAAATTCATTTTGTTAGCATTTTGCTCAGAACTTAATTCAGTAGGCATTCGGGGAGGGGATGGGGCAGTGGAACTGAAAGAATGTGTTAGCCTTCGGAGTTCTTCAGATCGGGCTCAAGATGTGCTTTCTGCTTTGTCCGCGCGTGACCCAAGGCCTCCGCTAGGTCGAGTCCGAAGGGTTGCACGCTTCGGGGAGCACCAAATCCACCACACACAAGGAAACGGTCAAGATTTGGCGCATTTGGGTTCATAATGACAATAATAGTCGCCGCAGCCTACTATGGGCCACGCATAGCGCCATGCATAGAATTTACGTCTAAGCTTACACCACCCTGCAAACAGCTGCTGCCTGCGCCGCGTACGGTTCAACGTCGCAGACCTGAAGAGGGGCTCGCCCAAGGTCACTTGGAGGCGGGACTAACCTCCCGCCCTGCCGCCGCCTCAGCTGCGCAGGGTCATCGCGATTGGCCTGAGGGCTGAGGCGCCAAGGCAGAAAACTCCCCTCCAGTGCCCGGTCCAACCTCCTCCGCTCCTGTTACCGGCGACGACGGGTCCCGAAGGGGCTCAGCCTCTCCGAACTTCACCCCCCGCGATGGCCAAACTAACCAGCAAAGCCCATCACAGAGTCCCCGACGACTCGTTGCACTCGCCGGAGCCCGGGCGCCCCGGCGAGGTTCGCGTCCCAGTCCGGTACCAGTGCTCACCTGCACCACGCAGCAGCCCAGGGCATCCGTCTGAACATCCGGAGGGACGAGGGTCCGGGGCGAGAGGCCCGGGTGCAAGAAGTGAACCATGGCGACCCCCGCCGGTGGGGCGTTGACGAAGAGCTGGCGTCTAGCGGGGGCCCGGAGCTCGAGAGAAGCGGAGTCGGGCGGCGCGGTGCGGAGTGAAGCCCCACGGGCAGCGCACACGCAGGACTCGTGCGGGACCCGCCCCACAAGGCTTTTGAAACGCCCGGCGTGGCGATGCGCACGCGCCAATCACAGCCTCGCCCGGAGTCCCTGGGGGCCGGCCCGCCGTAGACCCCGCCTCCGGGGACGGACGCTCACCACCCCCACAGCCGGTCGACCACTACCCCCGCCCCTCAGGGCCCCAACCGTTTTCCCGGAGCCGCTTCTACCTCGCTGTGACCAACCATCCGCCTGCCCGACCACTCACCCAACTCCTGCTCACCCCACTGAGACCAGCCGCCTCAAACTCACACCTCAGGGGTTGATACCACACTCTGTCGCCGCCCAGGGGTATTCTCGCCTACCATCTGTACGCCTGTAGTTGGGGGAATAGAATATATGTTGTAATTCCCCTAAAAATCTCTCTCAAATCCTCTTTGTTTCAACTCCAGGAGACATTAGATGAATCAACTATCAAAACCACTTTTGCCCTCATTAAGTACGCAAAAGGAATATAAAATGTTGGCAATAATCTAGGGGGAAAAAAGCACACAATCAAGATTCCTTGTGACCTCAAAAGTACCAAAAAGACCCCAACCTTCTCCAAGAAAGAAACCTTGAGACAGGAGTAAGTTATAAATTAGCACACTTTAGCTAATGTAGATGTCTTGATAAAAGATAATTTTTGAGCATTCCCTTGGAGTTTGAATCCTGGATTGAAATGCCAGCTCAGCATCCAATTAACGTGTGAACCTTTGGCACCATTCTTACTTTCCCTGAACTTCAATTTCTTCATCGGTAAAATGGGGTAGGAATGCCTTATCTCAAAGGGTTAACCTAAGGATTAAATAAGATAATGTATGTAAACAAGTTACCATACTGCTTGGCATATATCAAGTCCTTGATAAATACAGTCAATTGTTAAAATTATTTTTCAAGTACAAATAACTTTGCAAATGCTTTCTTTTCACATACATTCTTTTATTTAATCCTCATGCCCTTTTATCCTCAGACTTCCAACATCCTCTTCAGGTAGTGCCCCTGTATCTCTTCTCACCTTTACAGCAAAACTTCTCCAAAGAGTAATTGTAGTTGCTGTCTAATTCTACCATTTTGTCTTTCATCACTGCTGCTTCACCAAACCACTCTTGTCAACCTCCAAGTTGCTAAATTCAATGGTCACTTCTCATTCTTCATCTTATTTGACTACTCAGAAGCATTTGATCCTAGTGATAATTTCCTCTTCCTTAAAATACTTTCTTAATTTGACTTCCAGAACGCATCTCTGCCGTCTCCCCACTCCTCCATCCTCCTCTTTCTCTTTCTCTTCTACATCACTGGCTGCTCCTTCTCATCATCCTGATTCCTCATCATACTGATTTCTAAATCTACATATACCCTAGAACTCGGTCCTTGTATCTCTTCTCTACCCATTCTCTCTTACTTGGTGATTTTGTCCAGTTTCATAATTAAAATCAAGTTATATGCTGATGTATCCCTATTTTATATCTCTAGCCTAGACCTTGCTTTGAACTTCGGACTCATATATCCAACTGTCTATTCAACATTTCCACCTGTTATATGAAAAGCTTCAATGTGTCCAAAAGTAAGGTCCTGATATCCCCCCACAAACCTGCTTCTCCAGCAGTCTTCTCCATTGCAGTATATGGTGACCTTTTCCTCTCAGTCCCTTAAGCCAAAACCCTTGGAATCATTCCTGACTCCTATTTTTACATCCCACCTTCTATTGGAAAATCTGTTGGCTCTCTATCTTCAAAATATATCCAGAAACTGTCTGTGCTTTACCTCTTCCATCACTGCTATCATGGTCCAAATCCCCATCATTTCCCACTGGGTTTTTTACAGTATTTTCCTATCTGGTTTCCCAGCTTCTACGCTATTCTCAACATACCAGCTAGAGTGATTATTTTAAACAATTCATTCCTCTGCTCAAAACTCTCCAGTAGCTTCCCATCTCATACAGACTAAAATCCAAAGACTTAGGGTGGTACTTTACAAGGCCCTATATATTCTGCTCTCCCCGCCACCTATTTCTCTCACCTTGTCTTCTGCTACTCTCCCCTATGCTCATTCTATTCCAGCATAGTTGGACTCCTTGCTGTTTTCTCATCTATCCTCGTGGCTGGCTCTTGTACTTCCTTCGGGTATCTATCCGCTCATATTTGCTTTATCAGCAAGACTTCCTAACTATGGTACATTCAAAAGCAACCCTCACCATCATCACTACTTCCTCCCCACACTTGTCCTACTTGCTCTACTTTGGTGCTTATCACTATTTGTCATGTGGTGTACTTATTTTATTCTTGATTACTATCTGCAGTCTCCAACTAGAAAAAAAATGTAAGCTCTGTGAGGTCGGGGACTTTGTTTTGCTGTTTCCACAGGCCTAAAACACTGCCTTACTTCTAGAAAATGGTCAATATATATTTGTGGAAAAAAAAAATACAAGAAATATCTACCTGGAAAAAATGAATTGTAGCTGGAGAGGGAAGTGTTTTCCTGAAATCAGAGACAAGACTTCATCCATTTAGAGTGGCAAGTTGTGGCAACCTGATTTTCTACCCCTTCCTCCCCCAATCTCCTATACACCTATTCTACCATTCTTGGGAGTTTTCCATTTCAATCTAACAAATGTTTTCTGATGACTTAGCTATGCTCCTATTGATCTGTCACCAGACTCATCCCCTCCAATTCTTGACCTACACTTGCAATGAGTGTTCTACCTAAAACACAAATCCTTCCTCCACAGTTTAAAACACTTCCGTGGCTCCCCATTGTCCTCAGAATGAAATCCAAACTTCTAGGGATGGTTGTAAGTGGTTCTTCATGATTCAGTTCCTGGTTAACCCTCTAGCTTGAATTATCATTTTCCTCTGTTAAACTTTTCCTTTGATCATTACATACTGAAATAATTTCAGTCCTAGAAATGTACTTTTGCAAAGTCTTTGTTGTCTACCCTACGTTCCTCTATTAACTCCTATTAATACTTCAGGTTCTCACATAGATGTCACTTCCTCTAAAAAACCTTCACTTACATGCCCCACACATCCTGCTAACTTCCTTCTCTGAGTTCTTTTATCACTGCACATAAAACACTAATTGCCAGTATACTCTACTAGACGGAGCTTCTTGGCAACAGCAGCCTTGTCTACTTGCTTTTACTATCATATCACCAGCATCAATTACTACAGTGCCTGGCAAATAACTGTAACCAATAAATATTTGAATAAATGCAAGCTATGGATTATACCATGATTGACAATAAATGAATGGGACCCAGTCCCTGCCCTCAAGGAGTACCATTCTAGTAGGTTAGACTAATACAAACAACTGTATGACAAGGCTGAATGAAAGAAAGGCTGACAAAATATTTTATTGAGCTTCCATGAACCACTGGCACTGAACTTTTTGAGAAGGTATATGGACATAGAAATGAAAACAATTTATCTAAACCTCAAGAGGGAAGAAGTATAGGGCAGACAGAGATAATTTGAGATGTTTAAGGAAATCAACTTTCTGAAATTAAATTCGAAAAAACCATAGTCAAGATGTTTTTAAGTCCGAGTCAGATTTCTTTAAGAGCCTTGTAACAATTTTAATGCTTTGTTGCCGTGCTGGTTTGTATATTTATGTCACCCAGAAAAAGCCACATTCTTTAATGCATTCTTGTAGGGGCAGATGTATTAGTGTGGATTGAGTTGGAACCTATTGGTTCAGTGTCGATGGAGATGTGACCCACCCAACTGTACGTGATAACTACTCTAATTGGATAATTTCCATGGAGGCATGGCCCTGCCCATTCAGCATGGGCCTTGTTTAGTTTACTGGAGCATTACATAAGCTCAGACAGAAGGAGTTCATAGCTAGCTGGAGCTGAGAGACATTCTGCAGAAGGCCGTTGGAACCTGATGCAGACATTTTGGAGAACGCCATTTTGAACGCAACCTAGGAACAAGTAGACGCCAGCCCTGTGCCTTCCCAGCTAAGAGGTTTTCCGGATGCCAGTGGCCTTTCTCCAGTGAAGGTACCCTTTGTTGATGGTACTTTATGGCCTTAAGACTGTAACTGTGTAACCTAATAAACCCCCTTTTATAAAAGCCAATCCATTTCTGGTGTTTTGCATTCTGGCAGCATTAGCAAACTAGAACAGTTGCCATGAAGTATAATGGAAAATCATGGGCTTTGATGTCATTAAAGTATGGAATTCCACCTCCACCATTCATTCCTTTGGGTGGTTACTTAACCTATGAGCTTCAGTTTCTTCTTCTGGAAAATGAGATAATAAAATAATGATACCATATTTGCAGAATGTTAAAGACTAAGAGATTGTCTAACACACCATATGTTACTTTGTCTTCTCAAATAATAGGATGCTTTCTAAAGGAAAGGATCATGTTTTGCTTTGAGACTTTGAGGAAGCCTTTGCTCATTTCTATGTATCATTCTTCTCATCTGTATAACGGAGTCAAGTGATAGATATAAAGGATTCTCTGAATCCTTCTCTTCCTTCACCTAATGTGTGCAACAGGTTTTCCAGGAATATTTATTGAAACTAATGAATTAAGAATTAAAGCATCAAAAGATATCAAAGACTAGCTATTAAGATTTGTGATTTAGCCATATCTATGTCCGTTAACCTTGGTTTATTTCTCCCATTGTAGTGATCAGCAGTAAAACCTTTATTATGGAAAGGGCTCATTGCTAATTTCACACAGTCAATCCAGGAAATGGAAAATGGAGCAGGAACCACAGAACAGTTCAAAGTGGTAGCAGCCCTCAACAGGAAAGGGCCAGGTTGGAGTTAAGAGGTCTCTTTGGAATTTTGTTAGTAAAAGATCACATGTTGGAGTACTGGACCTGAAGAGGGGAGGTGGGGGGAGACGACACCGCCTGGGGAACTAAATCAGCTAAGACAATGGTTTCCTAAGGCTGGTGCATATCTTGCTGTCATTAGTTAAATTGTCACAGGTAGGCAGAAAATGAATAAAATAAGGACAAAAGTGATTGATACATGTACAACTAAATGTATCACATCTAAACGACTATCCTTTTTTCTGACACTATGTCTTCCTATTTTTTGGTGCTAATTTAAAAAAAAATGAACTTATTAAGCCCCATGTTTTGGGGAGGAAATATTCTGCTCTATAAAATATTATGTTTTTGTGTAGGAGAAATAATGTCACTAAGAACCAGGTGAGGTTGAAAACTGTAAGTTTGGAAAGCTGTCGATGGGCTCAAGACAGAGGAAAAAAGAGTGCATGGGAAAGCATTTGAGATTGGCCTTAATCTTCAAATGGGATGGTTCCCTTTTATAGCAGAGTGACTAAGATATAGGTTTCAGAGCCTGATGGACCTACCTGAGTCTGATCTGTGGCTCTGACACATAGTAGCTTGTGACCTTGGCAAAGATATTTAATACCTCACAGTGTTCTTATCCATAAAATGGAATAGTGATCTCCTTTACAGAGTCCTTACAAGGCTTAGCTGAAAAAATAAACATGAAATGAGTTTAGCATAGTAGTACATGTTCTGATAAACTCTCTGGCTCCATCCCAGGTCAACCATTACAATTTAATCAGTAGTGGTTATTTGAAATCATAGAACCTTTACCATAGTAATTGGTACATAGTGCTAACTGACCCTTAATCCTAAACCATAGTTGATTTGTTCCCATAGGTCTCTAAAGGGGAAGATCCTATTATATATAACTCCATTACTAATAGCCATAAACAATAATGTGTTTTATTTCATGAGCCAGTTTGGGAGGGCTTTTGCCTGTACCTTTCTCTACATTCAAATACATCACTAGTGAGATTGCACAAAGCAGCAAGGATACTACAAAGAGTGGAGTCTCTAGCGTCAAAAAGATGTTTAGGCTTATTCTACAAATTCCCTGTTTACTATCTGTTTGATTTGGGAGCAAGTCACTAGACCTCAGTCCTCAACTAAAATGGGAACTAATTATCTAACCTTACAAGATATTTGAGGGTTAAAGTGAACATAGTACTTGGCTCATTACTCATAATCTTTACAGTTTTGAAGGGCTTTGTTTAAGACTGAGAATTAGGTGGAAAAATGTGTTTGGTAACTTATTCTTCATAACCAAATATGACAATCATATTCTAGGTATATAATTGTAAATATCTACTTTTATAATGTGTGTTGATGTAAAGTGACAAGACAGCTAAGGGTTTTTGGTTGTTAGCTCTTAGATTCACATCCCAGTCACTCTAGGAGAGACACTCATCAGAGACGGATACTGGACAGAGGTGGTGAGTTCTCTGCCTTATGCGTTCAGATGACCAATTCCTGAGACACAGGGGTTTCAATGAGAGAGTTTATTGCTATGTGTGAACCAGGAGAGCAGATGGCCTATCAGCCTAAACATCTGTCTCCCTGAACTGTAGCAATTCTGATAAGTTTTATCATATGAAAAGATGGGCAGGTTTTAGGATAATGAGCACAATGGCTCCAGGTGACATCATTAGAAGTGATCTAATTATTGAGCATGCGCAGGTTGATTAGATGCTTAGTTACAGAACATATGCAAGAAAATGGCAGCCTTAATATGATGATGGGAGTGATTTTTGGTATTATAATGAAGCATAAGTCACTT
>PVKY010012577.1:0-11457 GCA_004027775.1 Bradypus variegatus | reverse complement strand
CACTAATTGTTCTTGAACTTAGTGCGTTGAAACCCATAGCCTTATATTTGATTAGCCCCTAAAAATATGTATGGAGATTAAAAGCTGGAAAATCTACTTTGGTTACTGGGCAAAATAGTTTAAAATACCTATGAGCTGGTAGTCTGTACCGGTCAGGAAACCATCGGTCCAAGCAAAGAACTTCAAATAATAAGTCGTTAGATTGTCAAAATAAGTCAAAATGAACACCTGCTTTATGGCGAAATTTGTACAATTGGCAACCATAATATGGTCAGATTACCACCTCCTAAGAACTAGTCTCGCCTCAACTCCTACCAAAATGACAAAAATAAACTAGGTAAAAAGAGAGCAAAAGAAGATGGGTTATATATGTCAACAATTTTCCTATACGATAGAAAAAAAGAAGGAAAATAACTGACTTAGCAAAGAGGAAGGAAACCAAAGTCTACATGCCTAGAGAAGGGGATACCAAAAGGAAGCAAGACAATTTTCTTCAAAGATCCCCAGAAGGCCTGGGATATGGAGGCTACATGTATTGTGGAAGGAAGGGGTGAGGCATGAGCTAAAAACAGGAACTGCTTGAAGTCTGTATAAGTGGAGTGGGACCCCTGGACCCTTTCCCTCCCACTGGTTATAGCCAGATAGCTCCTCCTCTACTCCTGCAGAACAGAGGTTTACCCTCTGAAGAAACTGAACTCAGCTGAGAGGCTATGGGACTGGGGACACCAGGCACAGTGGAGGGCAAGTGTAAGGTGCTGCACTCAAACTTGGGGCATTCAGTGTGAGCACGTATTCTGACTGGTGAGCCCCATCAGTGCTCTATTCTCACTCCATCTCAGAATGCTTGTAGCATGGTATATAACCCAGGCAGGACAATCTGGAGAAGGCTGAATGGCCCCAGAGCAAAGTCTGACAGATACTGGTAACTTAGGTTCCCCCTACTTAAAAATCCAGATTGCCACCAGTCTCCCTTCAGTGAAACCCATCAGTTGACTTATGGGGTAGCTTACAATCAGCTTTTTGGTACCTCACTCTTAAATATGAATAGAGAGCTAAGGACCCCAAGGTACTTGAGGAAAGCCTCCAATGTAAGACTTGAGACACTTCAAGTCCACCTCCCCACAAAAGAACATAAGCTCTAGGGATTTATGCATGTTTTGTTCACTGTTCTATCCCTAGGATTGAGAACAGTACCTGGCACATTAGGTACATGATAAATACTTGTTTAAATAAGAAATTTTGGGGGAACTAAAAATTCAGGAAGCAGCAGAGAGCTTTTAAAAAGTGTATAATTAACATCCTCAGAAAAGTCCTATTTACCATGATAAATAATGTCAAAGATAGATAAACCCAGAAAAAGCATAAGATAATATTTAGATATTTGGAGATAAATAATCAAAGCAGTACCTGGAGAGTTGAAAGTAGCTTCCACCAAGAAGCAGGGCTATAGGTAGGGAGAGAGGACTGTTGCTTAAGACAACCTGACTTTTAAAAATGTGTTCATGTATTACTTTACTAATACATGGTACAATATGGATGAATCTTGAAAACATTATGCTATGTGAAAGAGGTTAGTCATAAAAGATCATAGTGTGGACACCATTTATATGAAATGTCCTGAATAGGCAAATCTATAGATGTAAAGTAGATTAGTGGTTACCTAGGGCCAGGAGGGGAGAAACTTGGGGATGGAGGTGGGGAATGGGGAGTGACAATGGATACAGGGCTTTTTGGAGTGATAAAAATGTTCTAAAATTGATTGTGGTAATGGTTGCACAATTCCATGAATACACTAAAACTCATTTAATTGTATATTTTAAATGGGTGAATTATTTCTAAATAAAGCTGTTATAAAAAATACAGGATTATTAAATACTGGCACCTTCACATAAAACATTAAAAAAAAAGAAACTACTGGCACTATAAAGCACAGCTCAAAAATATAACAAAATTACAACTGTTTTAGGCTAAGATTATTTTTTTTTTCCAAAGAAGAATTCTGTTAGCATTTATTAGCTCAAGCAACCCTGTAAGAGCTCCTGGTAAAATATTTCCTTAATTTTTATTACTCCAAAGACACAGGTTTGCTAAGTACTATGATTCTTGCACTCAGAAAAAACACTATTGGAGTCAGTTTGGAAGAGGAAAAAGAAATGGATGAGGAGCTGGGGGACCTGAGTTCAAATCTGACTCAGCCATTAATTAATTATATAACTTTGGCTAAGTTCATGGCCCTCTATGAATCTGTTTCTTTTATCTATAAAATGAAAGGGTTGGTCAAAGGTCTCTAAATAACATCCATTTCAAGGAGGATTACACATGTACTTGAATTTGTCATAATGTAAAACCACCAAAAGGTACCTAAGAGTGTGGCCTGAGTCCTCTAGATACACGCCATAGTCCTTTGAAATCTGATGGGTCAGATCTGAAAGAAGTGGAATGCTTATTGGCCCAAGTCCTCCTTGTTTTCGAGGAGTATTAATCCTGTAACAAACAAAACATTTACCTTTCAGAGCCAAGTAAATGATATACATCAAAACAGTCAGTACTTTTTCTCTGCATATGTATGTGTACACACATGAACAAACACACTTTCTCTTATAAAACAGGCTAATAAATGTTCTATTTTCTTGTCTTTTGCCCCCACTTAACAATATACTGATACTCTTTAAACACTAAATATAGATGTATGTATTTGGCATTTTTAATGTAACGACATAGCATATTTAATCTCTATTGACAGACATTTAGATTTTTTTTTTGCTTTTATCAACATTGCTGGAAACACCCTTATATTCTCATCTCTGGACACTTGGTCTGATTAATTCCTAGAAGTGGAACTGATGGATCAAAGGATATATATACTGTCATAAGTATAACCTGAGAACTGTGATCACAAGACAGTCTTGAGAGAGAGGCACAATTATTAAACGGCAAATATTCTGAGAGTCAAAGAAATGCAAAGTCTACTTGAAGCAGTGAAGGAAGCTAGTTGTAATCTCAGACTCATCAGTCTTCCTATTTAAGGATTCTGTGACCTGAAACCAGGGGATGAAGGCTGATGCCCCAAAGGGGAGGCACTAACAGCAGCTAGAAATCAGTGAAGAACTGCTCCAGATGTCTGCAAGCCCAATTCTGACATCCAAATTGAAATCTCTGGTTCATATGAAACCTGTCCAGCTGAGAAGGTATATCCCCCCAAATTACTGGGAAAGCAACTCCCAATTATTTGGGATAACAACTTTTTCTTTAGTGGATATGTGTTTTAACCCTAGGAAGATTTAGAATTACTAAAGATATGATGATGAAGTCAATTAAACCCATAGTTTCAATTATCTTAAGAGATAATCAGGCGATTTAGAATTACTAAAGATATGATGATGAAGTCAATTAAACCCATAGTCTCAATTATCTTAAGAGATAATCAGGCGATTTAGAATTACTAAAGATATGATGATGAAGTCAATTAAACCCATAGTCTCAATTATCTTAAGAGATAATCAGGCGATTTAGAATTACTAAAGATATGATGATGAAGTCAATTAAACCCATAGTTTCAATTATCTTAAGAGATAATCAGGCGCCCGGTCGTTGGCATCAGGGTCAGCAATGGTGGATGAGAGCCTGCCGGCCTCGGAGGAGGCGGCGGAGCACGGGCTGTTGCTGGGGCAGCCCAGCAGCGGCACAGCCGCCGAGCCCATGGAGGAGGACGAAAGGGAAGATGAGTCCGACGACGAGGCCCCGGAGTTGCTGACTTTCGCCAGCGCCCAGGGGGAAGCAAGGGAAGAGGAGCGGAGAATGTGGGAGACCGTGAGCAGGGCTAAAACGCTCTTGAAGGAGAAGAGGATGCGACGGGAGGAGCTGTTCATCCAACAAAAGCATAAAGAAATCACCGGGAAAGTTGAAAGAAGGTAATTTGCAAAAGAAAAGCGAAGAAAGTGAAAAAGGCAGCGACTCTAAGAAAACTAAAGAAAAAGTGCAAAAAGTACAGTCAGCCAGAATCACAGCTACTTGGCTGTAAGACTAAAAGACCAAGATTTAAGAGATTCAAGGCAACAAGCAGCCATGACCTTCATACAAAATTCTTTATATGGTCCAGGAACCAACAGAACTACGGTAAATAAATTTCTGTCTCTTGACAATCAGAGGTTGCCAGTGAAAAAGGCTGCAGTTCAGTTTTTGAATAATGCTTAGGGAACCCAGAGAAAACAAAATGCCAGGAGGTTTAAAAGACGGTGGATGCTCATAAAGATGAAAACAACTTCTGGAAGAGTAAATTGAAGCTAAATGAAGAATCACTACTTTGTATGTAAAGAATTTCATGTTATTTAACTTAGAGGATTTTTCTGAAAAATCTAATAAAGTATTTGGTAGATCAAAAAAAAATAAGAGATAATCAGTCCATATTTGTTTCTTAAGTTATTTATAATGTTAAAAAGAATTTGGCACATTAGAATACAGATTCACTTTGTGATTCCAATTTAAAATCTGTAATTTGAATTTTATTAAGTTTATAAATAGTAAAGAAGATATTAAAGGAACTTAAGACAGTATTTATTTATTAGATTTGTTAAGAATACACAAGTACTTGGGAAAGTTTGTCTAAAAACTGAGATACTTAAAACAAAAATCAAATATATTTAATTACACTTTAAAATCCTTAAGGGAATGTAAGTAAATTATAGTTCTCCAACCAATTAAAAGGTGTTAGTTATGTATAGGAATTGTAAGTGGAGAAAAGTTGTGTTTTAAATTTGTAACTTTAATGAAATGAATGTTAGGTTTTAAAACCAAATCAAAATAATTCTGAGCGATTTTTATTATGCACCAAAGCCTTGTGGACACCATTAAAGCTCACATCAACATAAGCATTTCTAATTTTGAAACAGGTTGCCTAACTGCTCTCCAGAAATGCTGAACCAATTTTGTTGTGTGAGAGTGCCATTTCTTTAAACCTTTGTTAATACTGGATGATTTTTTTTCTATCTTCTAAACCTTGGACAATCAGACAAGGAAAAAAATGGCATCTCTTATTATTTTAACTTGCAATGCTTTGAAACTAGTTAGGTAGAATGTCTTTTTGTGTTTAATGAATTTAAAAAATTTTTCAAAATTACTGCTTTTTGAAAAGTAATTATACAAGCTATTTTGAGTATGGCTTATCATACTAGACAACTGTGTAATAGAGAAATAGTACACTTTAAGCATTTTTCCTCCAGATTAAGGTTACCCAATATATTACAATAATTACACAATTCAGTGCTTTTCATTATGGAAATCATGTGTTGCATTTAACTTTTTTCCCCCAATTTTGAAATGTCCTATAAAATCCTTATTCATTTTTACCATTACTTGGTTGAACTAGCAGCTCATTGTATTACTCTCAGATAAATCTAATCCTGCAGTGACTGATAAATAACTATATTTCTATCATGATTAAGAGTTCTCTGCCCTTTATTTAAGAGTAAATGCATTCTTTTTACCTACAAATAAAAGGTACTGACCAGGCCAAATGGGTAAACTGTGAATCAACAGAGCATGCTACCACTTCAGTATTTAGAGATCTGAATTCTTCAATTCTATCACCAAAAGCGATAATTTCAGTTGGACACACAAATGTGCTGAAAGTAAAAAATAAAATTAATTCAGTATTCTCAAAATGTGCATAGATCTTAAGTTTCAAATGAATTTTACAAATACCTTTAGTATATAAAAATGCACATAAAGAACAATTTTATATATGAACCGTCTCAAGATGGGGATGTCTAAAACATTGCCATTTGATCAAATAACATTTAATTTAAAAATGCCTATTATGGAGTTCTTATATCTCAGTAAACTTTCTTTTTCTTATAACTTAATGCATCAGTGGTCACCAATGTTTTTTTCTTCCTTCTGCCAGCAACCTCTCCCTCCATTTTATTAGGTTTTATTTAATAATACTTTATCTAGTGCTTTACAGCTTTCAAAGGCCCTACACTAATTTGACATTTCACTTACTTATTTGAGATGAGGAAATATGGAAATACTCTCCAATTCTTGCCCCCCCACCCCCCTTCTTGATAAGGTCCTTTCCACCTTGTTTCCCAGTCCTGTAGCAGCCAGGGATATTACACCTTAATACCTTCATGTTGTCAGAAGGGCATGTTTAGAGAATATACCTAGGGCAGTATTTTTCAAACAATGGTAGGGACTCAAACTAATTTAGTGAATTACAACCAGCATTTAAAAAAGTGAAATAGAATAGAAATATGAGAATACAACATGTAAACTAAAGGTAGGTTATGAAACCTATTTATCTATATTCAGGAATGATATTCAAAATATTTAAGTCTTACCTCAAA
The DNA here is from genome assembly GCA_004027775.1 of Bradypus variegatus. Classification (NCBI taxonomy): domain Eukaryota; kingdom Metazoa; phylum Chordata; class Mammalia; order Pilosa; family Bradypodidae; genus Bradypus; species Bradypus variegatus. The sequence continues at coordinate 5,113 of PVKY010012577.1, read as the reverse complement.
GCTGGTTTTAGCTTTGGAGGTTTCTGAAGAGCCAAGTGGGAAAGATAATTTGGGGAGGGTGTCGGGACAGTGGTTATTTACCACCTAATATGGAAGTTTTCCAGTATTTTAACAATAAGCATGGCTGTACGAATGCACAGAGACTGAATATTAGCCTGTATATATATGTGCATGTGTGTGCACATTGGGTGGCAATGAAAAATGTTATTTCCTACTGTGGGTTATGGCAAAAAAAGTTTGAAAAACACAGACTTAGGGGACAAGTTCCTACCAGAGCCTAATACAGGCTCTTCAAATGTTTCAGTTGTTCAAGTGAAGCACTGCCATGTGCAAGCAGATAGTTTTAATCTTGGATTATGTCCCTGGAAACCTGGGATGTAATATGAATTATAAATACTTGCCAAAGGGTAGGAGTGGGCATCCCCTACCTTCCTAGTATACCAAGAAATGCTTCCTAGAGACACATTTACCCAATTTCTCAGTGAAAACAGAAAAAGTACCGGCAGAAAACTAAAGGATTATGTTGCCTTTTTAAATAAATTCTTCATCTCAGCTTGCCTCTTTAAGAACCAAGAACCAAACAAAAATATTCCTAAACTATTTAATGTTCTCACATAATAACTATAATGATTGAGGTTTGGTGTTATTTACAAGTGTTACTTACAAATCAAGTGGGTAGAAGAAAAAAACCAAGTATTTTCCATGATAATCAGTTAACTTAAGCTCCTTAAATTCTCCATTTATCACAGCTGTTCCTTCCCAATAAGGTGCTGGCTTGGAAACTAAGAAAGAAAGAGATTTTATCATGTTTTATAACACTGAGAAAGTTGGTAGTCTGTCAGGACATCTTTCCTTAGGAAACCACTAAAAATCAGAGCTTCTTAATCTTTGGCAGTTGGTGAAGTCTATGAGAACCCTTCTCAGAACAATGTTATTGAATGCATAAATCAAAACACATAGAATTACAAAGAAAACTAATTATATTGAAATACAATTATCAGTATATTAAAAAATTGGTGATTTAGTAATGTATGTGCTCTTTCGTTAACACTTTAAAACTGCAGGTTACACCAGTGAACTAATAACTTCCTAACATATTGATAGGTGTAAATGATGTTTCAGAATACCTGTAGCAACCATAATGAGGCAGGAAAATATCTGTTATTCTACTGGTAATAAAGGTACAAGCAAGAACTGGTAATGCTAGTGTGGTTTGTTGCCAATGTTCATAATGGAGGGAAATTTCTGATTTTTTTTCTGTCCTTGGCTCACAAACCTCCAACATCCCATCTCTGCACTAAACCCTACTGGAGACTTCACTATAGTCCCCAAGTTACCAACTTACTACATTTTAAGTAATTTTCTTTAATGGCAGTCTTTAGATGTACTAATTTAAATCTCCAGCTTTTCACATACACACTGAGCTGTTGCAGACTATGCTACACTCACTACCATATAAGGAGAAGAAAATTTTCAAACCCATAAGGCAGAAATAAAATACCTGATCACAAGATTATTTTACTAGAGGGCCTTGAAGATAACTCCCTTGAGCAGGTTTCAAGAGACCTGATGGAAATTTAATAGTTTGTGCTACTCTTTTTAATGGTAGGCTGTAATTCTATCCAACACAGTTTGATAATATACCTTGATGCTCTGTTAACACATTCAGATAGCACTTAAACTTTCAGAAGCATTAGATACATTGAAGTCAATTCTTGCTTTCAAGTCTAAGGTTCTAGAAAGTAACATTTATACTTTTGTAAAGTATCCAGCAGTTTTAGTCATTCAGGAAATAGAGACAAACTAACAATTTCTCTGTTAATACATAATATGTAATTACTTATTTTGAGAGCAGCCTACCTCAAATACATAATCCTTATCTAATTAGGTAGAGGCCAGGAGGGCAAATAAGACAGCAGAAGGGTACTGAACTATATATGTTTTATATATACTACTTAAAATGCTACTCATTAAGTGTGAGGTTATAATAATTATAATGATTTATTACAATGACACTCTTTAATGATTACTGCAATGATTACTGATTCAGTAACCAAATCTGAAAAATAAATTTTGTTCTGCAAATTCTGATTTTGTAAATTCTGGGTTCTAGATTTAAGAATTGCAGTTCAAGGAAAAAACTGTTATTCATTTATAGAGCAAAAATAATGCTGTTAATTTGCTAAGAGGTATAAATGGAACTCACACATCAACCCCTTCCATCTATTAAAAAACAAAAACTGTCCTGAATATAAATCATATAATCAATATAAAAATTCTGGTAAATGCAAAGAGGCATAAAGAAGAATATTTAAATAACCCCTTTCCATAACCCAGATTAATTTAACTCCTATTAATATTTTGATGTCTTTTCTTCCAGTGTTTTTTAAACACACAGATTTGGATCATGTTGCACCCCCCTTTCTTAAAGGAAATAGTAAATTAATCATGAGCAGTTTTTTCATGTTACTAAAAATTATTTTAAATATTACCCTAATGGCTCCATAATATTCTACTTCATGAGTAAAAGTTCTTGTGTCTTTTATTCTAGATAATCATATGACACAGAAATGTAGCAAATATCTAAAATTTGAAAAGATTTGCTGGTAAAGGGAAATCTATTATCATTACTGTTTGCTTTCATGAGCAGCTTTGGAGTGGTTTTGTTTCCTATGAGAAATATGTGTAATATCAGTAAACACTTAACTGGCTGACATACTTCAAAATATCTTCTCAGGCAAGTAAAACCAAGGGACTTGGAAATACTATAATTTTTAAACTGCAAGACTGACTTTCTAAAAACTAAAGTCCAAAAGTAGTTAACTTTCAGTAGGAAAGAAATGCAAATGTTTTAGGAAGCAAAACAGTTTTTCTCACTCTCCCATCCCATTCTAAGTCATAACAGCATCCCATTTAACATTGGGGATTCATATTTTTGAAGCATTACGTTTTTCACCGAATACCAGCACAGAACATGCTGTAACTGAACAACAAAACTGGAACATACACCTACAGAATGTCAAATGATCCATAGGAAAAAGCAGGTTATTGAAAAGGAAACAAGTTTTTATCCCTATAGTCCCTGGCCACTCCTTTTTGGCTAATCTGAACATACAGGTGTAGCAGGCTATAACTTTCTCAGTATCTACTAGTCTGACGTGTCCTTTCCTGAAAGTGGCCAATAGCTGTGTACACTGGACAGAAATGCAAATAATCAAAAGCCAGATTGGCAGGACACAAAATATGCCACGAGGTTTATCTCAACCCAAATGCGTTATTTCCAGCCTCTTCTTTTCCCGTTTCCCTTCCATCAGCCTCCAAAGTACACCCTGTAACCGGTTCTTCATTTCTGAGAAGCAGAAAGAATATCCATTAACTAGACAGTCCTTGGGAGGTGGCTTTAAATAGTCTTCCTTATAATAAAAGAACTGAAACGTCTGTCCTGAACATTTTGTTTAGGCACTTTTCCGTTTAATCAAGCTTTCTGTGATTCTTTATTCAGCCTATTAGCATATCCCTCCCTGAATACTAGGAAAACTGAAAACAAGGAGACAAACCTCAAATAGTGCTTGAAAACTGACGGGATGTGCTGCAGGCACTTGCGATATTTGAGGAAGTGTTTCAGTTTGCACAACATCCTCGATGCCTGCAAGCCTGGGACTAGAATCACTCTATTGCCCTCATCTGTGGCTTCTGGGGTAACCACTACCTCTTCCAAAATCTGATCAGCGGAAAATATCTCTTTCTTCAAAGCTGAAACCCCCTCTCCACCACTACTCCCCAGCCTCCCAAGAGATAACCAGGTTAGCCCAGGCCAGGTGGCAGCCCAGGGGATGTGGCCCAACCCCAGGCCCCCTGGTAAGACATTGCAACCAGGGTACTCGTGTCTCCGGGACCTCCACCTCCACTCGCCTGTCTCTACCATCGCTCACCTAGCCCCCACCCGCCTTGGCGGAGCACCACCTACTCTTGGCTTTGCTGAGATGGAGGGAGTGGTCGGCGACCGATACCCGGGACGCCTCCCCTGGGTAAACTTGTCCGCCCGCGTAGAAGTGGCACTCCTCTTCGCGGGTCCGGGGCCTTTCCTCTGCATCACAGCTCCGCAGAGCCCCGGCCCGCAGCAGGAACAGCAGCAGCGGTAGCAGCAGCCTTCGGCTCCAACACCAAAACGTGGTCGTTGCGGTTAGCAGCCGCTGCTGCACCTCCATGACCACACGAGTGCGGACGCACGTTCCTTGGCGCGAGCGCGGCTTCTCCCGCCGCCAAGCAGCAACAGTCGCGCGCACGATGCCCGCGTGATGTGGGGCACGGCCTCCCGAGACCTGCTCCACCCTCCCCCCACTCTCCCCCGGCCCCGCCACGTGGGCGCCCTCCCTCCCAGGTTTGCGTATGAGCCTGCGCCTGCGCCTGCGCCCCGGGGCTGGCCGAGGCTGCCAAGCGTTGCTTAACTCTGTGAAGGCGCTCTCAGGCGGCGCCCTTAGTCGCTTTTTGGCCTCTCCTTTCAGCGTTGTGGTACTGTTTTAGACCCTGTCGTCCTTCCGGGCCCATCTTTTCCACAAAGCCTCATCAGCACACAATATCCCCCTAAAACTGAAACTAATCCTTCTGCCCCTGAAAGGCTTGCATTTTACACCTCTAACACACATCTCTCCGTTTTTCCTTGTAGTGATCTGAAGAGTACAATGAACACCCCCCACCCCCACCCCAAGTTGCATCCCTTTCAGATCTGGGAAACTGGAAAAGGTCTAACCTGGAAAGCAGTATCTCGAGACTTATTTTCTTCCAACAGGCCAGGAACTACGGGGCAAACAGGCAGTTTGCTGACCTGTTTCAAAGATGTGTGTTTTTTAAATGGCGAAAACCCTTTCTCGCAGCACAGTGTTGTTCCATTTTCTGACAATTACCTCATCACCTACCCACTTGCTAGGAGGGGAGGGGAAGACTAGGGAGAAGAGCCATCACGCGCCAGCAAGACGGGAGCCATCGACGCGCTGCCTTTATGCCCCCCAGGGTCCCTTCTGTCTCGCTGTGGGCTCTTCTCATCTTTCTGAATCCCTCAGAAGCCATCCGAACAGTTTGCTTTCCTCTACTAGACTGTCAGCTCCTTGGGGCC
>PVKY010012576.1:0-11457 GCA_004027775.1 Bradypus variegatus | reverse complement strand
AGGGTTCTGCAGTCACAAGAGCAGGGAATGGGTTGGATTCTTGAGTGACAGACTAGCTGCCTTTGCAAAATGAGGTTTTATAACTGGTACTTTTTTTCCCTTAAATTTTTTTTAGGATAATATGATTTTATTTAAAAATTTGCAAAGCTGAAGGAGGGATCTGACCTTTTGTTAAAAGAAGGCCATTTGCACAGTATATATTTAGCCATTTTGGCTTTGCATCAAATAACAACAGACAAGGAAGTTTCTGTTCAGGATCCTCTCTCCAGCACACTCAGCCACGTGCCTGGAATCTTGCAGCAAGAGAGCACACGACCTGGGCTGAAGCCAGTGGTAAACCCTCTCCCTCAAGTAGAAGACCAGTTCTTCCCCAGGCATACATACGAGGTCTAAAGAGGGCCCTGAGAATCCTTCATTTTAAAGTTGAGAAAAATGTGAAAGGATAGTTGTAAAAGTAATATAAAACCCATACAGAAAACTACAACATAACCCCACCCACATACCTAGATTCACCAATTTTAACATTTTGCTACATTTGCCATATCATTCTACCCACCCATCTATCTGTCCATTCATCCAGCCAGCCAGTCAGCCATTCTTCTGTCTGTCCATCTGTCTGCCCACATATTTATCTATGTTCTAAATATTCCACAGTAGGTTGTATACATCATGCTCCTTGAATACTTAATACTTCCATATACATTTCCTAAAAGGTAAGGATATTCGTTTATGTAACCACTTTAAGTACAGTTACCAGCTTCAAGAAATTTAACATTAATATAAATCTTGCAGTCTATATTCCAAATTTTTACATGTCCCAGTAATGTCCTTTTGAGCCTTTTCTCTTCCATTATTAAATCCAGTCCAGGATCATGTATTACATTTAATTGTCATTGTCTCTTTAGTCACTCTTTTATTTTTTAAATTGTAGAAACATATATACAACATAAACTTTCCCATCTCAACCACTCGCAAACAGTGGGCTTAATCCCATCCACAATGTTGCAGTACCCTTACCAGCATCCGTTACCAGCACTTTCCCATTACCCCAAACAGAAGCCCTATGCCCATCCCCCTCCCCCACCTGGTAAACTGTACTCTACCTTCTGTCTCTGTGGATTTGCATATTGTAGCTATTTCATATAAGTTCCTTTGTTTCTGACTTATTCACCATGATGTCGTCAAGGTTCATCCATGTAGTGGTGTAACTAGTATTTAAAGAACTCGTCCTTTTTCTGGTTTTATACCTTACGGAGTCTTCTTATTCTGTTCTTGTGTGTCAATTCAGAGTAAATATCGTCAGCAACCCCAGTCATTCAAGTATACAGCTGTCACAGACTCTCCCAGCCTCCTTCACGCAAAATTCAGCAATCAGATTGCAAATGAGGTAAGGTGTCCTGATGGCTTTGGAACAGGCTTTTGAAAAATGGCTAGATTGTTAAAAATACATGTAGATGTTTGTGGGGTGAGGGAGGGGGGAAAGGAGCATGGACCTTTGCATAGAGGTTTGAAAAGGAAAAAATCTCATTTTATGGGGCCTGAACATTTTCCAGAAGGAAAGAAGACCCAGTTAGAAATCTAGTTTAGTCCGTAGTCTCGCTACTCCTCAGGTGTTGCCATGGACCACCATCTCCTGGGAACTCGTGAGAAGTGCTGAAATCTCAGGTCCTGCCCCAGACCTACTGAATCCAGGTGGTCACCTGGTGATTCTCTTGCACATTAAAGCTTGAGAAGTACTGGTCTATAATTCATTTGATCTATCTATGCAAATGTAGGCTAATCAATTTATGTTGTTATTCTGGCAGGACTCTTTGTGGTCCAGAGAGTAGTTTATACATTCTGGTGTTTGTTCATCTTCTTGATTCTCTGCCTCCTCATTTCACTACCCAATGAACAGGAGAAAGGGGGAGAAATCCCATCATATAAAATCATTCCACTCTTATTGGTTCTACTTTTTAGTGACTCCCTTACAGTGTTGAAATGGAAGGTGAGCTTGGCAGAGAATTAAATTTTGAATCCTCTCTAGTTTTTAAGATTCTTCTCCTAAGTTTTGAGAAGTCAGTTGAGATTTGACTAGTTATGCAATTAGTTCCCCATCTCACTCCAAGTGAAAAGTAAGAAGTGGCAGCTTGGTATATTCCTTTTGTATCACTTGACTTGACTCATGAAGAACTGTCTTTATTGAAAGCTCCCACTTCTTCAAGGCTGACGGTGCATCCATCACACGGCGAATGGCCTTTTACAAACGAGAACTCCCCCCGTCGCAGATCAGGGACCTCTGGTACTGCAGAAATGCACGGCACTTATTTTCTTGCTGCTTCTTTTTTTTTTTTTTTTTTTTTTTTTTTTGCCCAGCGCCTCTATAGAGCAGCCGGAGAAGATGCGAGACACCAATACACGGTGACCCTGGGTCTGCCCGAGTTTGTCCGAGCAAAAACGAACGCGGCCAATCTGAGTGACGTAAGCCTTTCCCCTGAACTTCATCCACTCCATAGCCACCAGCAATGACCTTTCTGGTGTTCACGGAAACCTCTTTAAATGCATCGCCTAGAGGCCCATGTTAAACCTACCTGCATGCAAATTTGTTGAGTGCATGAGTGTCAGAGCCCACTACAGCCTGTGTGCTAATGAGTTTCTCCACAAAATAGAAGGCTTCTGCTTGTCAGAAATCGATTCTGGAACACTGTACTACAAATGAAAGGGGTAGCCTTTCTTCATTGATTCCTGTAATTTTTTTTTTTTAAGAAGAGCTACATGTGTTCCTACTTTAGGCAAAATACCAGGAGTCTTGGCGTAATCTTCGTGCTCAAGGCTACAAGCTGACAATAGACGCACTCCCCTTTCAGGCTGCTCGGGCCTCTGGAGATACAGCCAGCGATGTGAGTGGAATGATTTGACCTTCCATCTTCCATCTTGCCTAATTTCCTTTAACTTCATGTAAAACCATGTCCACAGCCGGTTTTCCTGAATTAAAGCAAATCCATAACCATGTAAGACAGGATGTCACCTGCAGAATATATTAGTTATGAATGAGTGTCTTTGACAGAGGAAGGGAGCTAAATTAATCCGAAGCTAAATTCAGACAAAGGTTGCCGGCAGGAAGGAGATCAGGCTTCATTTCTATTTGCGACGTCTAGCAAACGATCCCCCTGTAATGCAGAATGACCTGCTTTCTAACTCCACCCAGAATTAGAAAGAGAAATTGTCCTAACAGCCGTAGCCCATCACCCTCCCTGCTCTCTGTAATTTCACGCATCTGCATTAGGATTTGCCAACTGTGTTGCAGCCACTCTGCCGATAACGTCCATAGCTTTGGGACATGAAGGTGACTTTCTCTTTCCCACAAACAAATCACAGAAAAACGTGCACTTCAAATAAATGGATCCTGTCTTTTGCGTTTAATGTTTTGCGGAGTGTGAACGGATAAAGCACAAGTTTTTCTTTCACCCTTTTTGATAAATTCCTTTTGGCCATAGGACACGTAAAGGGAATGGCGCCTTTGCTTGGGTTCTGAGGCTCTGATTTTAATTAGATGGGAAGAATGGAGTGATGTTTTAATTGTTCGTTTCCCTGGGGAGGGGGAAGGCACACTCTCAGGCCATCCCTGTTGGGGCTTTTCTTGTAATCATCCCTTTCTAGTGTAAGAAAAGGTGATTTTTCTAGGGTGTGCAATGAAAGTGCACGGATGGAGTTCAAGCAGGCCAAATGCCGGCCCCTGACCAGCTGGTCCTTCCTCCCAGTTTCTCTACAGACATGACTTTGTGAAGGAGCGAGGGAGGCTCATCGGGGCCCGGAGCGTGAGCGACGACCCCAGGCTCCTGCACTGCCAGCGCGTGGGCCAGCTGCAGAGCGAGCATCAGTACAGGAGGCAGGCGGCCGGCAGCCAGGCCCTGTACCACCTGCCCTTGGACATGGTGAACATGGTCCACGCCAGGAGGGCCCAAGCCCTGGCCAGCGACCGCGACTACCGGACACGGAGCCACGCGTTCACGGCGCTGCCCGAGGACCTGAAGATGGTGTGGGCCAAGAAAGCCCACGCCCTGCAGAGCGAGGTAGGGGGCAACTGGTGGGATGCAAACAGCCCCGACCTTCCTCCTCCCACGAGGCTGTGTGTGTATCTCTCCTCTTCCTTGGCCCTTTGACGCCAATCTTTCCCCCTCTCTGCTCCAAACCACTGTGCACTCGGTCTGTATTATTTAGGTTGGAATCACTCATTCAATCATTCAGCAAATACTTATTGAGCACCTACTATGTGCCAGACTGTTCTAGGCCCAGCAGTCACCAAAAGAGTAAAAAATTCCTGGCTTACAGGGGATGAGTAGGGGATACAGAGCTAAATGAAAATGTGATAAATAAGTAAAATGTATAAAATGTCAGATGGTGATGCATGCTATGGAGACAAACAAGGATAGGAGTGTGTGACTGTGTGTCTGAACATATGTGCGCATGTGTGTATATGTGCACATGTGCAATTTGAAATAGGTGTTCAGGGTAGTCCTCATTGCAAAGATAACATTTGAGCAAATAACTAAAGAAGATGAGAGAATGAAGCATGTGATTTTCTGGGGAAAAGTCATTCCAGGCTAAAAGAACAGCCAGTCCCAAGGCCAAGTCTGCGTGTCTGATGCTATGGTAAGTGAGTGAGTGTGCTGGGCATCCTTGGGGATGGGCAGAGAGAGAACAGGGCCTGTGCTGCATTTGGTAAGGATGGCGGTGCTCTCTGGCACGAATCATACTCATCACTGATACTGACCGACTGCTTCCTATGAGCTGGCCCCATTCTAAGAGCTTTGCAAGTGTGGCTTACTTTTAGCCTCGCCGCAGTGCCATGCAGTGGGTACAGCTGTTACTTCTGTTTTAGAGATGAAATCACATGGGAGGTGCTAAAGCTGGACTTGGCTCCAGAATCCAGACTCGTGATGATCCTGCTCTCCCGGAGGGAGCTCAGAGCTGGCAGAGCCCTGCCTTTTATTGTGCAGGGGTAGAGCCTGGGGCCCGGGAAGGGCAAGTCACTCCCACCCCCCACCCCGAGCAAGGGCCCCAGCAGATGGGTGGGTAGGAACAGCCCCCTTCCCGCATCACTGTGGGAGACTCGGAGTCAGCCTTCAGGGGTTCATATTGCAGCACCTTCGCTTACTGGCTGTGAACCTGGACAAGTCCCATGTCCTCCGTGAGCCTCAGTTTCCTCTGCTGTGATCGCACGCTCCTGGCCACCCTTATGGGCCCTCACTTGGGGCAGACACTGCACACACACGCATCGTCCCTCCAGGCTCATAGCAGCCCTAGGAGGAAAACGGTCTCATTTTAGAGCACAACCCCAGGGCTGCTGTCACTTCGGCCCTCATCTTTTCAGGGTTTTTCAACCTTGGCACTACTGACACTTTGGACCTGATAATTCCGTGTTGTGGGGGCTGGGCTGTACACTGCTGAATGTTTAGCAGCATCACCCTGATTTGATTAATTAATTTAATTAATGGCCTTTATCCACTAGATGCCAATAGTACTCCCTCCCCCAGTGTGACAACCAAAAATGTCTCCAGATATTGCCAATGTCCCCTGTTAAGAACCTCTGGCCTCTGAAGCACTGAGCACGGTCCCCGGGCCCTGGGCTGGCCGTATGGTTGTGTTCTCTAGACCACGCCTCCCAGGTCTGTTCGCCTTCAGGGCAAGGACTGCTCTCAGCCTGCTTATAAATGGTAATAAGTGGAGTGTTATAACACATAGTTGATTATTAACTGTGATGCTAATGATTTTATTAATTAATTTAATTATAATTTGAGGATCAACCACGATATATTGGACACTGCAATATCACATTGTTGACTCTTACGTAGAGTAAGGAGTGGGGGGACTTCACCTGAGCCCCGCATTAGGAATCCAGTCACCAAAATGCCAGCTCAAGTTCTACTTGCTAGAAGGCAGTTCTGGGACCCTCAAAAATAGCTCATGGCAGGACTTCAGTGCCCGACTGGGGACCTTCTTGTCCATTGGGCTGTTTTGGGAGGAGCAATGCCTTCTGGGACAGGCCCCTGAGGAGGGGGCTCCAGGGAGAGGGGAGGAGACAGAGGCCGTGTGCTGGGAGCCCAGCTTGGTCATGAGCAATCACCTTGCTTTCTAGGCCTCTGTTTCTCCACTGGAGAAGCAAAGCAGTTGAATATGATAGGTGGATCTCAGACTTTTGGGATTCATGGGTAAAATTTAAAGAATGATGGCATCTATATCATGCTGTCAAATTTTAATTTTATTTAGTAAGGGAAAGAAAGAAAACAAGCGCTATCCCCAAATTAACATTTGTCACTGTTATTTCACAAAAGAAAGGAAATTTTAACACTAAAAAAAAAAAAAGTACAACTCTAAGAAATAAGGGAGTCCTTCCCAAGAAGCAGAAGTTGGCAATCTTATGCTGACATTTTAAAAAATAGGAAATGTATTAAAATTTTGAATGCTAAGAAATTTTTGCTTGAATTTAAAATTATCATATCATACTGCATGCTTTTTTTAAACAAGTGCAAGTTTGTTAATTTTGAGATCTGAATGTTGTAAATAGTAAACCTCAAAACATACATGTGGTTCTGAGGCTTGGGTTTTACTGCAGTCATTTTGAAACATCCAGTTTCATGTGGTTAAACTAGTAGAAAAGGAAACACATGCTCCACAGGAGGTGGCTCTTTTTAGTGTAGTCTAGGGGAGGGACAGCAGCCCCAGCCTTCAGCTACTCCTGCCCTCTCCCTCCCAGGCTGGAAAGAAAGCTTTGAGTTGGGCCAGAGGGAGCCCGGAGATTCTGGCCCCGGAGCTAAGCTTCTCAAGGCCATGATAGCCCCAACTTAGCCCATGCCCTGGCCAAGGCAAGGTGCTGTCATGGAAGGGTGCTAGCTTGACTGCTTCTAACGTCTTCCCAATCTGCCATTCTACCATCCCCCCCCACGGTCTTGCATAGGAGCAGCACATGCAGGGACTGCCCTGGGTTCCAGTCCTGCCCCCCCTCCTCTAGCCTTCACCTCGGGTTCGCTCCTGGAGCTCTCTGGGTTGCGGTTTCCCCATCAGAAACTAGAGCAGCAGCAATAGCTAACTCTGCCTGAACTAATGAGCTATCTCTTTTACCATCTAGGTAGGTACTAGTGTTGCTTGCATTTTTACAGTTGCCGGAACTAAGGCACCGATAATCTAGGAAACTTGCCCAAGGCCGCAACAGCAGGCAGGGAAATAACTTGCTCAAGACCATACAGCTAGTAAGAGGCAAAGCGGCGCTTCCAACTCCCTCTTGACCCTCGGGTCAGTGCTCTTTGGCACCCCCAGGCGGCTGGAATAGGAACCCGGCTTCTCTGGCTCCAGGGCCGCTCTCTTCACCACAACCCGGTATGCTTTAGAGCACGGCAGAAGCTGGCTCTTCTGAGAATCTGAGCAATCATTTAAATAATAAAATTGTTCTGTAACTGGGAATAAGAGCCCCTCCTTTGAGGTTGACCTGAGAACTGAATGGGATTATATGTCTAAAGCAACTCATGTGCTGTGCAACATAGTGATTATAATGATTCTTGTTAATATGACAAAGACATCCCACCCACCCCCTTCCCCTGGCCACCCCCTGAGCGTGAATGTATTGTTCCTGCATTAGAACCTAGGGACTGAAAGCTGCTGAAAACAGGGTGCCAGAAAACCCCATAGGGGACCCGAAGAAGGCATCCAGACCTTACTGTCTGTAAGGGAAAATTGCAAGGTCGCCACTGGGAAAGCCAGATTCAGCTGGGCAGCACAGAAGGTCTCTGTTATCTTAGAATCCTCCTTCGAAGCCATCTTGGGGTAGCCGTTTCTTCTTGGCTCCCCTCCCCTCTCCCCCACTTGTATTGTGAAGTCCGGGGCAGGCGTGTTGTTTTTAGAGTCTGCAGGAATGGTCCAAGCTGGGCTGGGAGCTGAAATATCAATAGACGATTCATTTATAAGAGAGTGAGGTGCAGCCAGATCTTTGGGGAGCCTGCATCTTGCTTTCTGACTTACCTGCAATCGTACTGTTCAGCTCAACAAAAGGCAAGTTGAAAGAGTGCTCCCCACTTCATCTCGCTTATGAAAGGAGCAAGACCCGGCTGTGAAGAGGCCCTGTAGGATCATTCTCTCTGACTTAGAAATTTATCCAATTTTCTCTGTTCTTTATCAGAGTGGAAGGCAAAAGCCTTGCTGGTGTAGACTGAAAGATCGTGGTATAAAAAGCGATCTTACTGACATGGGGTTTTGAAACCTTCTCCCGTGCTTGAGTGATGCCTCCCTTTGCCAGGTGGATGGCAGTCAGATTTGCACAGGGACATAATCCCGCAGCCAGTAGATCAGAAACGCACCTCTTTGAGGCCAGCTGTGAGGAACGCTATGAGTCCTGAAATGAAAGAAAACGAAATAGGCCGAGAGGCTGATTTCTGGAGTGATATTTTGCGTTACAGCAGAGCTTATATCTAAATTAGAGAAATGCCATTAACTTTGTTTCGATCCAGATTTTAGGTTGCCTTAGGTTTCTTCCACCTTAAAAAAGACATAATTTCCATAAAGAGAAGAAGAAAAATATTCATGTGTGGGTCCCCATTGTGGTTAATGGTGGGCCGATCAAAAAACAGTAATAAGATTTAACATTTTAGGAAACAGTTAATCAGACATATTGATTGATTTTAAGCGCTACTTGGTATTTTTCCCAGGAATGATGGCATCTCAACTGTAGTCATCTTCTGAGCCCTTGAAATGAAGAAAGGCAATTAGCCTGCTTTTGTAATATAAGCAAATTGTAATTAAAAGCACATTATAAGGATGAGTAACAGTAGGAGGAGGGGGTAAACTGAGGCATGAAAACTTAAAGTGACCAGCTGTATCTAAGTTTGTTTCAGGTTTTAGAGTCCTGCTACAGTTGAGTCCCTTGTCCTCAGTACCACTACCTCAAGAAAAATAAATCTGACTTACAGAGTGACTCTTGGCCCTGAGTGTACCAAGTGTTTTCCTGAGAACAGATCTTCAGGTATCACAGGGACAATAACTATCATATTTTGCTAAAGTGATTTGCTTCAAGTCACAGCAGACTTGATCCAGAGTGTAAAGCTCTTTTCACAACTGAATAGTGTGTAGAATTTTTCGAATTAGGTAGGCAGGCGATCGTCTCATGCCAGAAAAAAACGAAAGCATCAGTACTGATGCTCTGGCTTGAGCATCTTCCAGCCTTTTCTTGAAGTGGCCATTCGCATAGGCATTCCCTTCTGCTCTGGATCCTTTAATTCACTGGTGGGGCCCTCTTGGGTCTTATGCACGATCTAGTATTTAATTGCTGGTGGAATGCACAAACAAACAGGTTTGCTTGATGACACACAGAATGCGCTCCGAATGAAGATGTGGCTATGTTGTGATGAAGCATCATTAAAAATGCTGTTACAAATTAAGAATCTTCTTGGAATGCCCTAATAGTGTCAGACATTCTGCTGATAAAAACCAGTGATTTTTCTTCCTCCAGTTGCGCTACAAATCAGACCTGATGGGCATGAAGGGGGTAGGATGGCCGACACTGAGTTCCCCACAGCTGGAGAGTGCAAAGAAGGCTGGGGAGCTCATCAGTGAGGTACTGTCAACCTGCCTCTTTACATAGAACTGACAAGGGCAAGCCAGCATTTCCTTCCGGGAGTAGAGATCCCAAGAGGACCTAATGGCTGCTCGAGCTCCCAGTGTTTTTCTGGGACCATTTGCAGCCAAATCCTGAGACAGAAGGAGATTTCCTTCCAAATGAATTCACTGCTCGGGAACTAAGGGTGTGTTCCAAACTGGGCAGTGAAAGCTGGGTGATGCATTTGAAGGCTTTCGTTAGCTATGTTACATGCAATAATGATTGAAACTGTTCCAATATTTTCAGGAGGGGAATTTGCCACCCACCTACTGAGTTTACTTACAGTGTCCATTATGCAGGGGATACTGCCTGATTTCAGATGGCGTTAAAGTTTGCACGGGGATAGTTATATTCACTGAACTTCCGCTGTCTGATGGGGCTTGAGGTCTCTGCCCTGGAATCCCCTCGAAGGTGACACTGCTTTCTTCGGTTTCTTAGTAACAGAGCTTATGTGGGCAGGGTCCAAGCAGGGCCATGATGATATTGAATTCTGCCTTCTACTGAATTCCTCTATTGGGAGGAGCCATGCTATTTTGCAGCCTCTTTCTTCAAGGGAGTAAATATCTATAAAATGTTCCTGATCACAGAGGAAGCTTGGATCTTTTCTGTACTCTTGATTATTATGTGCCTACCAAGAAGGGAGACTTGTTTTCCATGAATGTCATTGGCATATTTGTTGCTGAATAGGTGGGGATGAAGTTGCATCCAGAAAAATGCATGATGCTTGATTGTGTTTCGTGGGAATCTTTGTTTTCTTCCTATAGACCAAATATCGTAAAAAACCAGACAGCATCAAGTTTACCACGGTGGTTGACTCTCCAGACCTGGTTCATGCCAAGAGAAGCTACATGCACTGCAACGAGGTGGGTTCTCCTCATCAGTCACCTCAGCAAGCAGTAGGGGGCATGTGGGCCAGTGGCCAGGGCCGAGGACTGTGGGCTCTGGCTAGACGGGTATGCAAACCTGCCTTTGCTGTCTACTTGCTTCGTGATCTTTGGCCAGTTCTTAATCTTTTCTAATCTCAATTTTCTTATTTGAAAAAGGGTGGTGGGTAATAATAGCCACCATTTTAGAGGATTTGATGAGTTAACTGAGAATTGAATAAATAAAAGTATATAAATCTTCTCTAGCAGGTACCTGGAACATAATAAGTCCTCAGTAAATGTCCCTTATTATGGTTCGATTAATAACATAATAAGTATTATTGGTGATCCCTTAGCAGGCACTAGACCAGATACATCTTAATTGGTGATAGACAGTGATGAAATGAACAATTTAACATAATCCAATTTTAAAAAAAGATACAAAAAAGAACAGCTATATTAAAGGTTTCTTTCTGCCTTTACTTAGTGTAATGTAGCCCCATTTCCTCTCTCCTATATTTATTTCAAAAAATAGGAAGTTCAATGTTTTTTTCCTCGAAATTGACAAAGGATTCAACTTTGCATACACAGCAACCAAGCTGCCCTGTTCTCACAGAGAGCCAAAGGCTGTGCTCACTGACTCACATTTGCAAAGTCCAAACTGGATCTGAAAATGGATGACAATATTAAGTATTACATGTTCCTCTCTGTTGGTAGATGAGACTCAAACAGTTCCTAAAATGTTTCACAATTCTTAAATTACCACTCTAAAAACTTCAAGTAAAAACACCTATGGAGGCATTTGATACTAAAAAGGACTCATTGATTCGTGTTTCGTTATTATTGCTACTCTTATTATGAAAGTTAAACAAAGGCATTGAAGCTTTACTTCACTACTAGTAGAAAGCATATCCGATGCTCAGCCACAAAGATGCCCTGAAATCTCCACACATCTTACATTATTTGTAA
>PVKY010012575.1:0-11455 GCA_004027775.1 Bradypus variegatus | reverse complement strand
TCTGAGGAATGACAGGTTGATAAAGAGAAGTGTATGGCAGTCATTTATTTTTCTTTGAGAACACAGGCATGAAGCACACCAATAGCACAGTGCCTGCTAAGAAAGGCTTGGGATCCTTCTGGGCTAGAGAAATATAGAGAAAAGCTGAGGTTATTGTTTAGAGAGTGCCTATTATAAAAATGAGGGATTTTGCTCACAAAAGGATAAAACTTTCCCTTGGTGTAACCTAGCGGGTACCAAGAACACAGTGGTCAAAGAGAAAATGGAAAGAAATTAAGAAGCTTCAAATAAAAGAAAGCTTTTAAGAAAGTACCTAAAAACTGTAAGAGAGGGGTCTTTTAGATCCTGCACTCCAAAGGAGGAGGCTGTCTGGATGATGGAGTTCTCTGAACACCACCCCAGGATGTAGAAATAGAAATTTTAAAAGAGCTCTCTTGAATTTTAACTTCCAGACGACCAGCAGTGGTCTTTGAACAGTAGCATAGATTTTTTCTGGCACCACAGTGACTCCTTGTTTTTTTCCTGACTAATTTTTCCATATGCTCCTTTTTCCAGATAACACTAAATCTCTTCCATAATCATGGTTAGACAGACAATGTGGGTCAAAATCTCAAGGCATTGCTTGCTGTATTGTTAGGTGCACAATATATAACCTGATGTGGTGAATGTTATAACTTCAGAGAATAATGGTGACATCATATTTAGTTTCACATTGGGGTGACCTTGATTGAAGTAGCATATTGATTCAGTTCAGAGACTGCTGGGGGCCAATGTCATTAAAACATTTAAAAAAGGCTTTGAGAGGCTAGCTACCCATCTCATGGGTTCTAGGTAAATATTTTTTTAAATAACAGAAGAGTTGTAGCAAGAAAGTGTCCCTATGAAAAGGAAGGCAGAATCTTTTTTTTAATACTTGTTTTTGTGTCACCTCATTTAAGGAAGAGCTATGTACCACAATTTAGATGCCTGTGAGTGTGAACCCATTGTAAATAGGATCTTTTGAAGATGGTACTTCTGGTTAAGGTGTGATCAACTGAAGCAGGGTGGGCTTTAGTCTGAATTACTGTAGGCCTTGTAAAGAGAAGAAACCGGAAGCCAGGGTCAGAAAGGGTCAAAGGGAGGAGCTGGAAGCCAGCAGTCATCAGAATCCAGAAAAGAAAGGAGGATAACACCATCTGACTCAAGGCAGGGGTAGAAGCCAAGGAACCCCAAGGAGTGCCAGCACCAGAATGCTACTGTCTTCAGAGAGAAAACAAGCCATGCTGATGTCTAGATTTTGGGCTTCTAGCTCAAAACTGAGTCAGTAAGTTCCCATTCTTAAGCCAACCCAATGTGTGGTATTTGTCATAGCAGCATGGCAAATTAAGACAGAGGGGTACAGAAATGTCACTAATTAATTATACACTGTTAATTTGAGTCTAATAGAAAAAGAACAACATTTAGTGAGATAGGTGGTGTATACTTTTAACCTCAGGTGGCAAGTTCTTAACCCTTTCACCATTAAAGAAGGCATTTTTGCTAAAGTTGAAGAGTTTGCAAAACTTTCATTTGTGCTAAGGATAGAGTAATAGGGGCTAGATTTATCCTGCCTGAAACAATAAAAAAATCTGGACAAATATCTGGAACATTGGCATTCAAGACATTGGACTCTAGGCAACAAAGTATAGTGACCCCCAAGAGGTCGCTGTTATGTTGCCTCAATTCTAGGAATGACCAGGATTGCTTGACAATCCCCGGAAACCAGAATAGACAAGGAAGGACCCTGGAGCCCGGGCCTGCCAGCACCTGATATCAGACATCCAGCCCCCAGAACTGTGAGGGAATGAAATTCTGCTGTTTTAAGCCACCCAGTGGGTGGCACTTTGTTATGGTAGTTGTAGGAAACTAAGTGACAAAAACCAGAGGTTTGTTGCCTGAAGATGGGCAGTAGTGGGGGTGTGTCATGGAGAAGCAGGAGGGAGGGATTACAAAGGGACACAAGGACACTTGCTTGGGTGATGTATGTATTATCTTGATTTTGGCTATGGTTTCACAAATGTGTATGTGTGTATGTGTGTTTATATATACATACATTATATAGCAAAATTATCAGATTGCAACTTTTCTAATGTGCAATTGGTTGTATGTCAATTATACTTCAATAAAGCTGTTTTCTTAATTAAAAAAAAAGCAATTATGACCCCAATGTGGTTGGTTGTTGCCTTTTACCTAGCTCATTAAATTAATGCTGTATGTTACTGCTGCATTCAGTGAAAAAGTCATGCTATAACTTTTCACTCTGGTGAGATGGGTAACAATATGTTGATAGTTGTTACTGTCTTTGTTAGGAAATATTTGCAATAAAAATATAACTGACAATTTTAGAGATACGAAGACTTTAAATTTGTAAAGCTCTTGATTCTCAGAGGACCATTTGTTATAATTGTTTTTATAATTGCTGGTTTCTGTAGCTACTGCTTAGATGCTTAGATGAACTCTTCCTGTGGTCTGGGGTTTTTGTGTGTGTGTGTGTGTGTGTGTGTGTGCGCACCTACAGTTTTTTTTGTTGTTGTTGTTAATCTTTTCCTCTATCTGAAATCCCGGGCATTTATTTAAAACCAGTAGGGTTTTTAGTAGGAAACATTTGCCCATCTGATCCTTTGTGTTTGTTTCTTTTCATTTAGTCTGCAGTTTTCAAGTATTAATGGATAACTTTAGTGTGTGAGGTCTAATTTGCTACTTAATAAGTACTTGTTTTAATATCATAAGTGCTTTAGACTTCTTGGAGAAACATCGCTCATAGACAAACAGCTTTGGCATTTTTATAGTGCTATGAATCCTTCTAAACTTTACGTGGCATTTTTTCAAAAATGAAGTAATTTCTCCTCCACCTATTTAGCATTGGAGTGGAATGGCATATATGCCAAAATAAATACACTTGCATAGAAGTATTTGCATGCTACCGTAATTCTTTTGTTCTTTGTGTTCAGATTTATGTGCACTGAATTAATGACTTGTCCATTTGTCTTAACTCGTTGCTTTGGATTTATCACATGCTAAAACTCAAACAATAGAGAAATCTAGAATCATGTGATAGTTACAAGGTTGAATATTTTCTTAACCATTTTATATGAAACACTTCTTTTGGAGATGGAGCATAGTAATTTTTCCATGTCTTCCTTGTAGCAAACTTCATTGGCAAAACCATATCCTTTATACTCAATTACTTATATCTGGGTTCTTCACTTTAAAAAGTTTGGGGAATTCTTATTTATTTTTTTATTTTTTTTATTTTTTTTCCTTTTGAGTAACAAGACCCAATGAACTCAGGCTTTTTGCTATTTTCTTGTTCATGGACAATGCAGATAGGAACACAGATCCTGGACTGGCCAGATTACAGTTTAGTTATCTCCTAAAATAATTTCTTCTATGAATTAACTTGATCAACTTAGTACCAAAAAATTCTGCCATATGCTACAAATAAGATGCTTATATGAAACTGGCTTATTACAAAAAGAATTGTTCTTTTTAAGTGTCATTTACTCCACTTCTTTAAACCTAATTCTTGGAGTCCTCATGGCAGACAGTTTCTACCAAGTTATCAAGGTCTAATTGTTAAGTTGGGATCTCCTAGTTCAATTGTTTTGACTTTAACCCCTGCATATGATTCATTACTTAGATCTTTTACTCCAATAGAAGTTATCTATTTATATTATCAGAGTGATAACTACAAAGATTGGATTACAGGTACTTACTAATTCCCTTAAACACATTTAGGCATCTTCTGGATTGTTTCTCTAGGCCCCACTTTTCTCAGGATTGCTCTTCCCACTATGGTCAGCCATATAATTTCAGATGGAATGCTGTTTGCTCAGTACTTACAGCAGGGAGGAAGTGAAATCATGAAACCAAAGGCCCAATTGCTTCTTGGCTTTGTGACCTTAATCAAGTTGCTTAATCTTTCTAAATCTCTGTTTCCCCATGTGAGAATTGGGGATAAGAGTGGTACTTATCCTGTAGGACTATTCTAAGTGAGAAAGAAAGAAGCAGACTTTGACATCCAGGAGCTGGCCTGAAATTCACAACTTGGTGTTCTCTTGTTGCCCATAAACAATTTCACAGAACACCAGCATCAGGCCACAATGGAGCAAGAGAAGAAAAAAACACTGCATAGTCTTGTCTGAACACTGAAAAGTAAAACAAGAAAAACTAAACAAAACAAAAATTAAGAGCATTGTCCAAACCACAGCAACAACCAAACAGCTCCCTTTTCTGGCTAATTTGAGTGATGACCTTTTTTTTTTATGAATTGGAGCTTTAGCTCTGTCTTGTTCCACCATCTAGATCAAAATCATTAAGATACCCTGACACATAATTACCCTGTGTACTGGTTTGAATGTATTATGTGCCCCAAAATGCCATTATCTTTGTTGTAGTCTTGTGTGGGCAGACATATCAGTGTTGATTAGATTGTAATTCTTTGAGTGTTTCCATGGAGATGTGACAACCAACTGTGGATGATGTCTCTGATTGGATAATTTCCTTAGAGGTGTTACCCCACCCATTCAGGTGGGTCTAAATGGAGCCATATAAATGAGCTGACAAACAGAGGGAACTCAGTGCAGCTGAGAGTGACATTTTGAAGAGGGGCTACAGCCAAGAGGGACACTTTGAAGAATGCACAGGAGCTGAGAGAGAAGCTGCAGATGAGAGACAGTATGAAGATGGCTGTTAAAAGCAGACTTTTGCACCGGAGAAGCTAAGAAAGGACAAATAACCCAAGAGCAACTAAGAGTGACATTTTTGAGGAGCTGAAGCCTAGAGAGGAATGTCCTGGGAGAAAGCCATTTTGAAACCAGAACTTGGAGCAGATGCCAGCCATGTGCCTTCCCAGCTAACAGAGGTTTTCAGGACACAATTAGCCATCCTCTAGTGAAGGTACCTGATTGCTGATGTATTACCTTGGATACTTTATGGCCTTAAGACTATGACTGTGTAACCAAATAAACCCCTGTTTGTAAAAGCCAATCCATTTCTGGTGTTTTGCGTTCTGGCAGCATTAGCAAACTGGAACATGAGCTATATCGTCCTTTATGTAGCTATGTTTTTCTAAGAGTCTCAATGCTTTTTAAACATTTTTGCTCACACGTTGCCTAAACTTTAAAAAACAAATGAGGAGAACGTAAGATGGCAGCTAGGTGAGACAGGGCAGAAAAACACCTCTGTGAAAAATACAAGATAAAAGCCAGAAAGTGGCCCAGAACACCAGTTCCAGTGATGCACCATCTGGACAAGGTCTGCTAAATCCACAGGGACCGTGCATTTGGTGAAACCAGGAGTCTGCGTTCTGAAACGAGTGAGTGAGTTGGCTGAAATTCCAGCAGCCGCACTGCAGTGTGGGGAAACCATGGGTTGGCATTTGGAGACAGACTACTTTGAAAAAACAAAACCAAACCAGGAGCAGCTGCAGATACAGCGGCAGAACCATGCAGTGAAGTGCGGCAGGAGCGGGACTTGCAAACACCTCAATATCTGGTGCAGAAGATAGCCCTTCCTGCACCCGCTGCTAATTGTCTCAGAGCCATGAAGGCAGAGGGGAGCCAAAAGGAGAAAGAAACCGCGCTCTTTGTGGCCATCTTCCCGGCAGGCTGGGGACGCTCCTGCCCGGGGCCAGAGCCACAGCCCAGAGCCACGCCAAGCGTCCCAGTGTGACAGGGAGTGTATCCCACAACACACACACACACCACAATATCAGCCGTGGATGGTGGCCTTTAGTGCACCCACAGCTAATTGTCCCAGAGCTGGGGAAGGCGGAGTTGTGCGAAAAGGGGGAAACTAACATGCCCCATTCAGCCATCTTTATAGCAGGCTGTGAACGCCCCTGCACAGCCCAGCAGCCCAGGGCTTCCCTGGAGGGGTGGTGCGCACTTGTGACATGGCACAGCCTTTCCTCAGCAGAGGTCCTGGAAGAGCACAGCTGGAAAGGGAGACCCGCTTAGAAATCCCAGGGACCCTATGCCAATACCAAGGACTTGTGGGTGAGCAGCAGACACAGCCTGTGGCAAGACTGAAATGAAGGTTTAGACTCTTACAGGAGCCTTAAATCTCCGGAAACACCTGGGAGGTTTGATTATTAAAGCTGCCCTGCCTCCCTAACTGCTCATGCCCCTCATTCAGGGTGGACAGCACCAACAACACACCCAAACTTGATGTACCAATTGAACCCCACAAGAATTAGACCCCCACACACCACAAAGACAAAGTTGGGGAGAACTGACTCGAGGGGAATAGGTGACTTGCAGATGCCATCTGCTGGTTAGTTAGAGAAAGTGTACACCACCAAGCTGTAGATCTGACAAATAAGGTATTTTTCATATCCTGAAAGAACCCTATCAAGTAAAGCAAATGCCAAGAGGCCGAAAACAACAGAAAATTTTAAAGCATATGATAAAATCAGATGATATGGATAACCCAAACCCAAATCAGAGGAGACACAGTACTTGGAGCAATTAATCAAAGAACTAAAGACAAACAACAAGAGCATGACACAGGATATAAAGGACATGAACAAGACCCTAGAAGAGCATAAAGAAGAACTTGCAAGAGTTAATTAAAAAATAGATGATCTTGTAGAAATAAAAGAAACTGTTGACCAAATTAAAAAGATTCTGGATACTCATAGTACAATACTAGAGGAAGCTGAACAAAAAAAAGAATGGGGAAAAAAATCAAAAAAATCGAAATGGATCTCAGGGAAATGATAGATAAAATAAAACATCCAAATATAAGACACATTGGTGTCCCAGAAGGGGAAGAGAAGGGTAAAGGTCTAGAAAGAGTATTCAAAGAAATTGTTGGGGAAAACTTCCCAAAACTTCTACATAATATAAATACACAAAGCATAAATGCCCAGCGAACTCCAAATAGAATAAATCCAAATAAACCCACTCCAAGATATATTCTGATCATACTGTCAAGTCCTGCAGAGAAGGAGCAAGTTCTGAAAGCAGCAAGAGAAAAGCAATTCACCATATACAAAGGAAACAACATAAGACTAAGTAGTGACTACTCAGCGGCCACCGTGGAGGCAAGAAAGCAGTGGCATGACATATTTAAAATTTTGAGAGAGAAAAATTTCCAACCAAGAATACTTTACCCAGCAAAACTCTCCTTCAAATTTCAGGGAGAGCTTAAATTTTTCATGGACAAACTAATGCTGAGAGATTTTGCTAATAAAAGACCTGCCCTACTTCAGATACTAAAGAGAGTCCTACCAACAAAAAAACAAAGAAAGGAGAGAGAGATAGAGAAATTTAACAGACTTATATAGAACATTACATCCCAAATCACCAGTACACACATTCTTCTCTAGTGATCACGGATCTTTCTCCAGAATAGACCATATGCTGGGACATAAAACAAGCCTCAATAAATTAAAAATAAAAATGAGTTTATTCAAAACACATTTTCTGACCACAATAGAATACAAATAGAAATCAATAACCATCAGAGACCTAGAAAATTCACAAACACCTGGAGGTTAAAAATGAGGGGGAGATGAAAACATTCCTGGATAATCAAAATCTGAGGGACTTCATCACCAGTAGATCAGTCCTATAAGAAATGCTAAAGGGAACTGTGCAGGCTGAAAGGAAGGGACACTAAACAATTGACTGAAACCACATGAAGAAATAAAGATTTCCAGTAAAGATCACATGGTAAATATAAATACCAATACTACTGTATTTTTTATTTGTAACTCCACTATTTACTTTCTACAGGATCTAAAATACACAAACTGTAATGATAAATCAGTGGTTTTGGACTCAATGTAAAATATGTAATTTTTGACAAGAAAAAAAGGTGGGGAATGGAGGAGTATAGGAACATAGTTTATGTGTCCTATTGAAGTTAAATTGATATCAAAGAAAAACAAGATTGTTATAGATTTAAGAGGTTAAATTTAAGCCCCATGGTAAACACAAAAACAGTATCAGAGAATATGACCATAGAGATGAAAAGTAGAGTATGGGTTACTAGAAGTGGGGGAAGGGGCAATGGGGAGTTAAAAAATGAGTGTAGGGTCTCTGTTTGGGATGAAGTGTAATTTCTAGTAATGGATGGTGGGAAGGTGATGGCATTGCAACATTCTTAATATGATTAATGCCATTAATGGAATGCTAGGGAGGGGTTAGAATGGGAAGATTTAGGCTGTATATATGTTTCCACAATTGAAAAAAAAAAGTCTAAATAGATAATGAGAATTAAATGCCAAGGATGATCCTGGATGGGATCTGAGGATGGAGGAGAGGAGGCTCAAAGTGACACAGTTGGGACATAAGAATAAAAGGAAATATAGAATATAAACTTTGTGTCAATGTTGAATTTCCTGAACTTCTTAGCTGCACTTAATGGGATTGCATAAATGAATGTTCTTATTCATGGGAAATTTATATGTGAATTGTTTGTTCACAGATGTATGGAGTTTGCTCTCCTATGTTCAGAAGACAGAGTGATAGATGATGGATGATAGATAAGGAGGGAGGGAGGAAGAGAGGGAGGGAAAGAAAGAAATGGTGGTGTGATAGGATGTTAAAGTTGGTGGATTGGGGTATCGGAGGAGGGGGGTCGGGGTATGCTGGAGTTCTGTGTATGCGGTTTGTGTTGTTTTTGCAACTGTTCCCAAAAGTTTTAATTTATTTCAAAATAAAATTAAAAAAGAATGAAAAATGCCCCACCCAAACATATACCTCTCTGCCAATTTAAAAATTTTATCAGAAGTTCAAAAGTTGCAAAGGATATAATTCCTGCCATATTGTACATGTGCTTTTAATATATTTATGTCTTTTCTTCAAAGCCTTGGAACTGCAGATTTAACTCATTCAATCTAGGGACATTTGTCATTTTCCATAGGTTAGCAAAAGCCAGCCCTCAATGTCAGACCAGTTAGGCAAATAAGTTTTCACTTTGTGCTTTGTTTTCTTTTGTTGGATAGTGTGGTAGACTGAATTTTGCATCCTGACAGATTTGTTCTTCATCTTAATCTGCATTCCTGTGGGTATGAATCAATTGTAAATAGGATCTTTTGAAGATGTTATTTTTTTCATCAAATTGTGGCCTACTGAAGCAGGATGGGCCTTAATCCAGATTCCTAGAGGCCTTATAGAGAGAACAGAGGAGTCACAGAAGTCAGAAAGGAGAGGGCATTGTCACATGATGAGAAAGCCAGGGAACCCCAAGGATTGCCTGCAGCTGTTACCAAAATGCTATCGACCCAGGAGGATGCAAGCCTGCTAGCTTCCGAAACTGTGAGACAATAAATTCCCATTATTTAAGCCAACCCATTAAGTGGCATTTGTGATAGCAGCTCTGACAAACTAAGACAGTTGGAACGTGTCTAATTTTATTTTTTCCCCAAATCAAAAAAACAGTGATATCTTTTGTTTTCAAACTTTTTGTTGTAGTAACAAATATACAACTCAAAATTTCCCATTTTAACCACAGTCAAGTATATAGTTCAGTATTATTAATTACATTAATTTCACTCCGTGTTTTTTTTTTTTCTTTGTCCCAAAGAAAGAAGATGCCTTCAATACTTCTTTTGCTTGGCTGCTCTGGAATTCTCCTTCAGGAGTTATTTCTTCTTGAATTTTCTCCACTTTCCTCCTCACCTGCTATCACACTGCACCAGGGAGAAAAGCATTTTAAGATTCATGGTGGCTAAAAGTTATGGCTCTTATTCTTCTACTTTTGAAATGTGCCATATTTTTAAAGAAAGCTCATTGTGTTGGGGTGGAGGTTTTGAACAACAGTAAATATACAGCCTTCCTTCTTATGCCTTTGTTTTTTTAAAGAGGAGAAAGATGACCATGAGAAGATGGGAGGACAGGAAAGGAGAAATAGCAGAGAGACCAGGGGCAATATTCTCAGGGAGATCAACGTTTGGAAGAGTAAATATGAAATCTGAGGATTTAGAAAAATGATTCCTTCAAGCTATTCATGTCACCTAGGCATATAGTTGCCCCTTTTTGAAAACTAGTGCCGCAGTCTAAGGCAGTGACTTCCCAGCATGTCACAGGACTGGGAGTTAGGACTTGAACCTGGCTTTTTGGGGATCCAATTCAGTCTATAATACCTGGCTGTGTTGCAAGCCTGATACTAGTGTAGAAACCACAGCTCTCAGGAGGCTTTGCTTGGCTACCGCCAGGGGCCGTGTGGAACTCTGGCCTGGGCCTGTGCTGATCCTACATGTGCTGTCCAGGCACCAGGTCATGAATTAGTAAACTCACGGCCAGCGCTGGCCTCCCACAGACTGCTTTTTCTCACAGCCTGACTTGCAGAGTCTCCTCCCCCTGGCACTTCCCTTGGGAAGCAGTTCCCTGTTCTGAAGCTCTGTAGGTTCACTTCCTTATCGCTGAAGGAGCTGCTTTGTGACTGTGAGCAGGTTTGGCTTGACAGAATGGCTTCTCAGAAGACACTGCTAAAGCCACCATGCCTCTGGGAGATGACAACTCTTTTCTCTTATGAGAGTTCTCTGTATTTCTACACCATCTTCAGACCTTTTTGCCTTTTTGTCTTCTCTAGCTGGCAAGTTTAAAACTCTTATCTCACTGGGTATTAAAAGCTAGCAGAAGCCTTGTGCTTGTTTGCATATATTATGTCCCACCAAAAGCCATATTCTTTAATGCAGTCTTGTGGGGGCCAACATATTAGTGTTGATTAGGTTGGAATCTTTGGATGAGGTTGTTTCCATGGAGATGTGACCCACCCAACTGTGGGTAATACCTTTGATTGATTATTTCCATGAGGTGTGGCCCCACCCATTCAGTGTGGGTCTTGATTGATTTACTGGAGTACTTTAAAAAGACCCACGCAGACCCAGATGCTTGCTGCAGCTGAGAGACACATTTTGGAGACAGCTGTTGAAAGCAGATTTTTGCTGACACTTTGGAGATACTAGCCCAGAGTTTGCCCCACGAAGCTAAGCCTAGAGACGTTTTTGGAGAACACCATTTTGAAACGCAACCTGGGAGCAGGGAGATGCCAGCCATGTGCCTTCCCAGATAACAGAGGATTTCTGGATGCCATTGGCCGTCCTACAGTGAAGGTACCCTGTTGTTCATGCCTTACCTTGGACCCTTGATTGCCTTAAGACTGTAACTTTGTAATCATATAAAACCCCCTTTATAAAAGCCAATCCATTTCTGGTGTTTTGCAAAATGGCAGCATTAGCAAACCAGAACACACTTCATCATATTTTAAAGTTCCTTGTCCTTTTTCTCGCCCCCTTCCCTGCCCTCCTCCTTAGTGTGGACCCAATGCTGTTCATGGTAAGTAGGAGAGAGCCTGGCTGATGGCACTTGGGGGTACCTGCACAGTGTGATTTGAGGAGTGCCGAAAGAGGCTCCCCTCTATGCAGTGGTATTCAGGAGGAAGGTACAGTAAGCCATTTGCCTTTTAGCATAAAGAGGATCAT
>PVKY010012574.1:0-11458 GCA_004027775.1 Bradypus variegatus | reverse complement strand
TTTTTTTTTTTTTTTTTTGGTTTAAAACAACAAATTTATTTTCTCACTGTTCTGGAGGCCAGAGGTCTGATATCAGGGTGTTGGCAGGGCCACGTTCTCTCTGGAGCCTCTAGGCTAGGAGCAGTCCATCCTTGCCTCTTCCCAGCTTCTGGCAGTTACCAGGAGTCCTTGGTACATTCCTTGGCTTGTGGCAGCATGATTCAGTCTCTGTGTCCACCTTCATGTGGCCGTCTTTCCTCTGTGTCTCTAACTCTGTGTCTGCTCCTTTTCTTACAAGGACACCAGTCATATTGGATTAAGGACCCACTCTACTCCAGTGTGACCCCATCTTAACTAATTACATCTGCAATGATTCTGTTTCCAAATAAGGGCACATTCTTTTTTTTTTAATTCAATTTTATTGAAATATATTCACATACCATGCAGTCATACAAAACGTACATTCAGTTGTTCACAGTACCATTATTATGTAGTTGTGCTTTCATCACCAAAATTAATTTTTGAACATTTTCATTACTACACACAAAAAAATAATAAGAATAAAAATTAAAGTGGAAAAGAACAATTAAAGTAAAAACATCGGGTGTTTTTGTTTTTCTGCCCCCATTTTTATACTCATCCATCCATACACTTGGCAAAGCGGAGTGTGGTCCTTATGGCTTTTCCAATCCCATTGTCACCCCTCATAAGCTACATTTTTATACAATTATCTTCAAGATTCAGGGGGTTCTGGGTTGTAGTTTAATAGATTCAGGTATTTACTGCTAGCTATTCCAATTCATTAGAAACTAAAAAGGGTTGTCTATATTGTGCATAAGAGTGCCCACCAGAGTGACCTCTCGACTCCTTTTGGAATCTCTCTGCCACTGAAGCTTATTTCATTTCCTTTCACATCCCCGTTTTGTTCAAGAAGATGTTCTCCATCCCACGATGTCAGGTCTAGATTCCTCCCCAGGAGTCATAGTCCACATTGCCAGGGAGATTTACTTCCCTTGGTGTCAGATCCCACATAGGGAGGAGGGCGGTGATTTCACCTGCCAGGTTGGCTTAGCTAGAGAGAAAGGGCCACATCTGAGCAACAAAGAGCCATTCAGGAGGAGGCTCTTAGGCACAATTATAGGCAGGCCCAACCTCTCCTTTGCAACAAAAACCCTCATTTTTGAAAGACAGTTTTGCTGGATATAGTATTGTTGTTGGCAGTTTTTTGCTTTTAGCACTTTAAATATGACATTCCATTGCCTTCTTGCCTCCATGGTTTTCAAGGAGAAATCAGTGTTTACTCTTATTGAGGTTTTCTCATGTGTGACATACAAGGGCTTTCAGGAGTCTCTGTTTACCTTTGGCATTTGACAGTTTGATTATAATATGTTGCATGTGGGTCTTTTTGGGTTTATCCTGTTGGGAGTTCATTGAGCGTCACACATGTCCATGTCTTTCGTTAAACTTGGGAAGTTTTTGGACATTGTTTTTTTTTTTTTTTAATATTCTCTCTGTCCCTAAATCTCTTCTCCTTCTGGAACTCCCACAATGTGTGTATTGGTATATTTAATGGCATCCCATAGGTTCCTCAGTTTGCTGGTTTGAAGCTGTTATATACCCCAGAAAAGGCCATGTTCTTTTAATCCTGTGGTTACAGGCCTGTTATGGGTGGGACCTTTAGACTAGGTTGTTTCAATTGAGATGTGACTCACCCAGTTCAAGGTGGGTCTTAATCCTTTACTGGAGTCCTTTGTGGGAGGATGAATGATAGAAAAGCCCAGAGAGCTTAGAGAGAGATACACCCACAGAAGTTTGGAGAGAGAGCTTAGAGACAAAGTCTCTAGAGGAGACAGAGAAAAGTTCCAGAGAAGCTGAGAGAAGACCCACAGAGGAAGCCGCTGGAACCAAGCTGAAGGCCACAAAACCCAGGAGCGAAGGACCAGCAGACACCAGCCATGTGCCTTCCCATGTGACAGAGGTGTCCCAGATGCCAGAAGCCTTTTTTCAGAGTCCAGGTATCCTGTTGGTGCCTTAATTGGAATATTTTCATGGTCCAAGAACTGTAAATTTTATGTTAATAAATCTCCATTGTAAAAGCCAATCCATTTCTGGTATATTGCATTCCCACAGCTTTAGCAAACCGAAACACTCAGGTTCTGTTCACTTTTATTCATTCTTTCTTCCTTCTGTTCCTCAGACTATTTCAGTTGTCTTATCGTTAAACACAATGATTCATTCTTCTGCCACCTCCAATCTTCTGTTGAACCCCTCTAGGGAATTTTAAATTTCTCTTACTATGGTCTTCAGCTCTGTTTGGTTCCTTTTCACAATTTCCATTTGGTATTTTTTGTGTGTTCATCTATCATTTTCTTGATTTCCTTTAGTTTTTTGTCCATGTCTTCCTTTAGATCTTTGAGCATATCTAGAACCATTTTTAAAAAGTCTTTCTCTGATAGGTCCCGGGTCTAGTCCTCCTCATTGATTGTTTCTAATGCCTTAATTTTTCCTTTGCTTGGGTCATCACTTCCTGTTTCTTTGTGTGTTTTGTAATTGTTTGTTGAAACCTGATGTTTTAGTTTGCTAAGGCTGCTGGAATGTGATATACCAGAAATGGGTTGGCTTTTAACAATGGTGACTTATTAAGTTACAAGTTACAATTCTAAGGCCATGAAAATGTCCAAATTAAGGCATAAACAGGAGGATACCTTCCTGGAGGAAAGGCTGCTGGCATCCAGGGTTCCTGTGTCACATGGGAAGGCACATGGCGACGTCTGCTGGTCCTTCTCTCCTGGGCTCAGCTTCTGGTTTCCATTCTCCAAAATGTCTCTGGGCTTCTGTCTCTGAGCATCTCTCTACTCTCTCCAAAATGTCTCTGCATTTTATCCTGTCATAGAGGACTCCAGCAAGGGGATTAAGACCCACATCTCCATGGAAACAACCTAATCAAAAGTTCCCATCCCCAGTAGGTCTGCCCTCACAGGATTGGATTAAAAGAACATGGGCTTTTCTGGGATACATAACAGATCCAAACCAGCACACCTGGACATTATGATATTTTAATGTGTAATCACTGGAATTTAGACTCTGAAGTGTCTATTCCTTAAGCTTGTATCCAGCTAGTCTTATGACAGAGCTTTCCATGAATACCAGGAGCTAACCAAAAAAAGAAGAAGGGGTAAAAAACACCTTTCCCAGTCTTTACAAATCGGTCTGTGAGAATGCTCTCCTTCAGTGCTTAACCATACAATGAGTTTAGAGGGTAACTCAAGACCAGAGCATAGGGGCTGTCCTGATCCCCTCCATGCTTATGTCTTGTCTTGCCTTACAGCTTGTCATGCACATGCGGCCCTAGAAATTCCATTTACACAGTTCTGAATGCCACCACCACCACCCCCCCTTCCTTTGGAAACGATTTCCTCAGTCCTGGGCACTGCAGTATAAGTCTACAGCCAGGAACCCCTTTCCCAGGCAACCACAACTTGTTTGTACAGCATTTGATAGTAGCTGCACACAAGACAAGTTACGGAATGGCGAGTACCTCAGCCACCACCAGAAAAACTGGGCCAGTCATACATGCTCCCAGTATGTGCATAAGGGTTACTCTGCTCCCTCTGGAACCAGGACCAGGAATCTGAATGGGGAGCATGGGCTGGCTCTGAACAGAGAAGCTGAGTGATGGAGGAGGGGCTAGCCAGGGCATCACAAAATCTTACTGCTTTTAAGTAACCTTTTGTTTGATTTGGCACTCATCCTCTTATTGCAGACCTTTAAATGTTTTCTGGAGCTTTGAGAAAGATGTTTCTGCCTATTTTTGTTGGTTATTCAAAGCTTCTCGGGCCAGGGGGCAAGGGTAAGGCAGAGCCTTGAAGCATCTCACTCCAACATCTTAATCAGTTTGGGCCCATTGGTATCATTTTAAGCTTCCCAGGTGGCTCCAGTGGGCATCAGGGCAACACTTACGAGTGGACAGATCTTGGGTCCAAATCACGGCTGCTCCATTTACCAGCTGTAGCATTTTGGATACATGACTTTATCCCTTTGAATCTCTCACTTCCTTCATCTGCAAACTGAGGATAACACCCATTTGGTGCTTTCAATGGTTTCAGTTTGTTAAAGCTGCCGGAATGCAAGATATTAGAAATGGGTTGGCTTTTACAATGGGGATTTATTAGCTTACAAATTTAGAATTCCAAGGCCATGAAAATGTCCAAATCAAGGCTTCAACAGGATGATACCTTCTCTGAAGAAAGGATGCCAGCATCTGGGACACCTCTGTCACATGGGAAGGCACAGGGCTGGCATCTGCTGGCATCCAGGGTTCCATTGCTTTCAGGTTCTGGCTTCAGTGTCTTCCTCTCTCTGTTTCTGTGAGTGTGTCCTTGTCTCTCAGCTTCTTTGGGGGCATCTCTCAACTCTCATAAAGGACTCCAGTTAAGACCCACCTTGAATGAAGTGGGTCACATCTCAATTGAAAGAACCTAACCAAAAGGTCCCACCCACAATAGGTCTGCACGCACAAGAATGGATTAAAAGAACATGGCCTTTTCTGGGGTACATAACAATTTCATACCAGCACAAAGATGAAATAACTCATTTAAGCATGCAACTCAGTGATTGGCAGACAGTAGGTGCATTATAAGTTGTTCTTCATTTGTCCTTCCTACGCACACTTGTGGCTTCAGAATTGCTGTTTTGGCCACTTGATGTGAATTGTGAGAAAGTTGGTCTTCTCCTTTAGAAATATCAGCAGTGCTTTAGCATGTTTTTAATCCATTCTCAAAGAATAAAAAGAATCCTCGTGGGGTGGGGAGGAAGAACAAACAATTTGGAAAGCAGCATTTCATTAAAATGAAGTGTTTAGCCCAGGGTCAGCAAAAAGGTCACAAGAGATGCCCATGCACCCTTGCTCTGCACCCAGGCAGACACTGCTGTCAGCAGCAGCTCGCTCGCCTCAGTGAACCCTGAGGGATGCATCTCCCTCCTTTACCAACTGGCCAGAGTCCACGTGTACTTAATTAGATGGCATCTGCTTTGTGCCTAACACTGGGCTGGTGATAGGACAGTAATACAGGCGTGGCCCCTGCCTCCTGGTGCCCCCGTGCAGTGTGGTGGGGCAGACCAACAGTGCGCCAGTCACTGCCCTAAGGTAAGTGTTCTAGCAGAGAGGTGCTGGGAGGGGGTGGGGGTGGGCAGGGGGCTATTCTGAAGCAGAATTGTTGTACATTCACAGTTTGGATTTAGTTATTTTTTACATAGCTTTTCTACATTATTGGTCCCAAATATTGAATGCTGCCTGCTTTGTGCTACTTGCTTTACATTCATTCTTCCTAATTTTCACAACAGCCCTGGCTAGGGTGGTTATCCCCAATTTTCCAAAGCCCAGACTGAAGCTTCAGAGAGGGTAAATAAGTAACTTGCCCAAGGTCCTTGGCCGGTAAGCATCAGAACCTCCGTTCTGACCGAGTCTGCCTGACTTCACAGTCTATCCTGTCTCCCCCTCCAAGCTGCCCAGACACAGATCGCTGCCTGACATTACGCTTTCGACCTGTTCCACTATCGATAGGTAGTCGAATGAATGAGCAAATAAAGCATGTCCAACTGTAACCTATAAGAATCATAGACTTTTTGATCTAAGGTTGGTACTTCAGTGATCGTTAGTCCTTCAGCTTTATTTTCTTCTTAATTTTTTTAACCAGGTAATACTTGTACATGATACAGAAGTTCGAAATTTAACAGAAAGGTAAACAGTGAGAGTCTCCTTCCCCATCTCCTGTCCCCAAGTCCTCCTGTCCCCCCCCCATCCCTGTCATCTGAGTATTCTTCCAGAAGTTCTGTCCAGTGGTTTCCAGCCATATTCTTCACAATGCGCTTTCTGACAAGAGCGTCAGAAGCCAACACAGGGAGAGGAGGGGGTGGGTGGGGTGGGTGCAGCTCCAGGCCATTCACCCCCTTCAACCATTGCAGCTCCACTTTGCTTCATATATTGGGGTGCCTCCTAAGATTTTGACTAAAAAGTTCCTCTGCTAAAAACAACTTTGAACCCACCCTTCAATTTACAAATGAGGAAAAAGGTCCCCTTTTCTCACAGGTGTTTGTGACAGGAGGATTGGGGGAACATGAGGTATAATCCTTCAAGGATTCAGAAGGGGTTCACAGTTCCAGGTGTTGGACCGAGGAGAATAGGTAAAGAGAAAGCTTCAGCTTCTGCTTTCTAATTTAACAACCAACTAAACAAGGCTAAGAGAAAAGTTCAAGGTAAAGATCCTCGTTACTAACCTTATTAACCCACAGGCTCCTGGGGTGTGGCCCGAGCTCTTGGGCCTGCTCCTGGCTGGCTAAGAAGCAGCCTGTCTCATCCGAGAGGGTTTCCTGGGCCTCCAGGAAGGGCCACCCTTGCCAGAAGGTCTGAATCCTACCTCTGGGTCTGTCCACCTCTCCCCTTTAGACAAAGCCCTTTAATGACCCACCTAAGCAGTCCCAGCTTAGCTTCCCTGGATAGCATTCCTAGCCAAACATGGCAATAAAATAGCCTTTCAGCAATATCAGCCAGAATTTCTTCACCAGGGAGATGAGGATTTCATTCTCCTTTCCCTTCACAGCTTGCTACTGTTTGTGGTGATCGGCATGCCCGAATTCAGCAGTGGCAAGATGGGCCCTGTCTAATTTAGAGAAATTTGCATGCTGGCTGCATTCTTCTTTATCTGGGGGGAAATGCATTGTTGGGGGAGCTTGAAGGCATCTTTCAGTCACTCCCCCAGTACTCCAGTGCCCAGGTGCGTCTCCTGCAGTTACTGAGAGCGTCAATTTAGTGTCAACAGGGAGATGAGACTTGCCTTCCTAAAGGCAGCAACTTCTTAATTAGATTTTCTTACCCAACAGCAGAGTTAAGAGCAGACCCATATTTTTCAATCTCTCTTGCTCTTTGGTACACATAGAAAGTGGTTGGTATCACAGCAGTGGGCCCTTGATATCTGTGCTGAAAATATGGCAAGCGTTCCTCCAGTCACCTTTTCTTGATTAAGTAATACATGCTCTCAGTGTAAACTTCAGAAGGTACCTAAATGTGTACAATGCATAAATCTCCCTGCCAGAGGTATCTCCTGGCCATCTCGTGCCCCTCCCCAGAAGTAACCACTGCTAATCAGCTAAAGTATCCTTTCAGAGATAGTCTATATGTGTTTTCAAGTGATTAAAAAAATATTTTTTGATGCAGATAGTGGCATATCATGTTCTCTGTTCCGCACCTTGCTTTTCACTGAGTACATCTACCAGACATACAATTGTCCTCACTCCTTTTAATAGCTGAGCTCCATTGCAGAGCTGTACCATAATTTAGTTAATCACATTAATGGACATTTAGGATTGCTTCCCATCTTGGGCTGTTACAATTCTGAAGTGAATATCCTTGTATAGAATGTCATTTCACAGATGTGTGAGTTTAAATTCCTAAGTAGAATTTCTAAGTCAAAGAGGATGTGCATTTTTCATTTTGATATATCTTGCCAAATTACCCTCCGTCCATCTCCAATATATATGTGTCATCTCCCCACACCCTCACTGTTACCAGACTTCGGTCTTTGCCTCTGATAGGTGGACAGTACATCCTATTTGTCATTTTAATTTGCATTTCTCTTATGAGTGAGGTCATTTAGTGTTTAGAAGGATAAATGCATTGATTGTGTGCCATCGTAGCTAATACTCACTGAGCCTTTTCTATGAGCTAAGTACTCAGATTAGTTCATTTAACCCTCATTCCTGAGATGTAGGTACTTTTATCATCAACCCCATTTCACAGATGAAATCGAATTGAGAAGGTCAGTGACTTACAAAGTGACAGAGCTGGGGGTGAACACAAGCAATCTGTGCCAGAGCTGTACCCCAAATCTTGGTGCCATGCCATCTCCCATCTGGTAGAGAAGGGGCCCAGGTGAGGCTGGAGAAGGTGCAGCAGCTGGGAACCCACCCAGTGCACACAGAGCGCACTGGAAGCGACAGTCTTCAGCCAAGTTGTGCAGGAAGCCCCAGAGAAGCAGCCCTTCACAGGGGTTCTGCAGGGTTTGCAATCTCAGCTCTCCTTCACTGGGAGACTGAATGAGAGGGTCTCTGAGGGGCCAGCCAGGGAAATCCCACACAAACCACCATCCATCCCTCCATCATTGACTGAACACCCACCATAAGCTGTGTGGGGAACAGGCAGACATGGGCCCTGCCTCAAGGAGCTCACATCCTTGCAGTACAGACCAAAAGACATAAACTTGCAAACAAATGAATAGTGTGATTACTGAGTATTACAAAGGTGTGAATAGGTGTGCAGTAATGGGGAATAGACTGGAGATTGGAGGTCTGAGTAGTCCTCTTTGATGAGTGAAGTGCCTTTGAACTAAACTGAATGATGTTGAGGAGCTGGGAGAAGACGGTGCTAAGCAGAGGCCCAGGGCAGAGGTCCTGGGTTGGAGGGAGAACGCTGTCATCCTACAGAAACTAACCAAAAGGGGCCACTGTGGCTGGACTTCACCCAAGAGTGAGGCAGGATCGGATAGGGCTAGCAAGGGGCAGGGGCCAGGTCTTGCAAGGCTTTGAAGGCCACAGAGGTGTTTTGAGCATGGAAAGGATGTGGTCTAACATTTTGGAAAGATCCCTTTGCCTGTCCCGTGCAGGACACCCTAGAGCCCAGAATGGAAGCAAAGAGACCCAAAAGGAGGCTGGTGCACCTGTCCAGGCAAGGGATAGTGGTGCTTTGGAGCAGGAGGGGACAGGGGATTGGAGACAAGTGGGCGGATCTGGGATGTGTTGAGGTAGAGCTGGCCCCTCACTGTGCAGGGCAGGGCCCTGCCCCAGGGAGCCTTCCCCCGACTCCGTGGGCTGCCAGCAACTTCCTTGGCCCAACAGGAGTCAGGTGGGTGGGGAGAGCTGCTCAGTATATAAATATCTTTAATGAATAAATAGAAGTGCTTTTAGGGCTGGCGGAGTCGTATCATTTCCACCTGCTGTAAAATTTCATTAGAAGCAGGCGCTGCAGGGGGAGAGGAATGACTGCGATAAATCTGCCGCCCGCCCTCAGCCTCTGCTCTGCTCCCAGCTGCCTCCACCCGGCACCCTGCGGGATCCAGGCCCGGGCCCTGCTCCTCAGGCCTTCCTGGGGCCCAGGAGAGTTTGGTCCTTCCCCACCCTCCCCCACAACTTGAACAGGCATGAGGCAGCAGTGGACAGGGCCTCTGAAAATCAGGGGCCTCACTCTCCTCAGCTGGTAAATGGGCACAGTACCTGCCCCCACCTGCTCCCCCTCCCCAGGACTGCAGTGCAGATCAGATGAATTTCAGAAGCAGTGTTCAATGCTGTTGTATTCCTGGAAAAACAGAGCTGGGTGACAAATGACAAAATGGAGGTCCCAAGAGAGTAGGTGACTTATCCTGAGGTCACAAAGGATCCAGAACAAATCCAGGCCTCAAAATCTACCATAATGACGGCTATCATTTTTATCTAGCACCAACTAAATACCTGGCTCTGTACCAAGCATTTGACATGCACCATCTCATTGAATCTGCCCCAAATTCCTGTGACATGGGGAACTATTACCTTCCCATTTTGCAGGTGAGAACACTGAGGCCCAGAGAGAACTAGGATCCAGGTCACTCCATCAGTTAATAACAGCGCGAGATGAGAATCCAGGTGTCCATCCTACCACAGCATCTTGTCTGTTTTGTTTTGTTTTGTTTTCAAGTTTGACAGGGCTGGGATTATGCTTTCTTGAGCCTATAAATTGTCAAAACATGAGTCCTTCCAAGCACTGAGATGGAAAATTTGCTGAGGGCCTGCTATGTGCCTGCCAGTCTCTGAACTAAAGGTTTCTGTCCCCAGCGCCTCATTTCATCCCGGCAGCATCTTCCAAGATTACTGTGCTCATCGACATTTTACAAACAAGAAAAGGAATTTGCCCAAGGCCACATAGCTTGTCCCCAGTGATGGCCAAGGGTGCCAACCTTCTGGGGATCCTCAGCTTCTCCCTTGACCCATCGCCACCCTCCCCAGCCAAGTGGGTGTAAGGCCAGGAAGTCTGGCCATGTGTACGGGCAGGGCTGAGCTGGCAGCCTGCCTGGGCCCATGGTTATCAGTTAAGCTCGTTAAGTGGCCGCGACAGGACAAGGCCTGGGCCAGCTGCCTTCCTTCCCATCCTGCTCCAGCCTCTTGGGAGCAAGGCCTAAGGACAGGCCCAGGCTTTTAGCAACTGCATATAAAAGTCTCTCTGTAGTTGGGGAAGATTAAAAGATGCGTGGGCTGAGCTTCACCAGGCCGGCTCATGGGCCTGCCTGCTGCCCGCCCTTTGCCAATGTGAGCAGTTAGCGGAGGATGTGGATGCTAGAGACAGGCTGCCAGGGTTCATATCGCAGCTCTGCTACTGCCCAGCTGCATGACCCTGGGCAAGTCACTTCACCTCCCTGAGCCTTGGTTTTCTCATCTATAAAAGGGGAGGACAGTGCTATATAGTAATACTCTTTAGATCTGCAACAGATTGATGCATGTGAAGTGCTTGACAAGTTGTATAGTACTGATCAGTAGCCATACACTATCCTTATCTTACTGTGTTTTCTTGTTCCTCTTCCCCACTAGATTGTGAGCTGATTTTTTTCTGAGCATTTACTATGTGCCAGGCCCATGCTAGGCTAAGGGATGTAGAAGGCCTTTCTGAGGAAATGATGAGACTGGATTGAGCAAAAGGGCTGCCAGGGAAATTAGGAATAATATTCTAGGCAGAAGAAATAGCAGGTGCAGAGGCCCTGAGGCAGGAGTGTGCTTGACATGTTCAAGGAACATCCAGATGGGCCTGGAGCGTGTGATGGAGGAGAGCAAGAGAGGAGTTCGCAGAGGTGGGCAAGGGCCAGACCACACAGGCTTGCTAATAAGGAGGTTAGATTTTCTTCCATATGCAATGGAAAATCATCAGAGAGTTTTCAACAGAGGGGGGAAATAACCTCAGGGAGGATGTGTAGAATATGAGTCACGGAGGGAGGGAGGAGATAGGTGAAGGAAAGGAGGACAAAAGGATGAGTGAAGGGTTAAGAGACAGAGACAGCCTGGCTGCCTGCAGGGAGGAGAGGCTGCCGTGGATGGGGCAGGATCTGGACCCTTCCTGTTCTCCGCCTCCCTTCTGGGCCATGTCTGGACTGGGTGGCACCAACCTGGGATCCCAATGGTCAGAGCCACAGGCACAAAAACTTGGGTTGGGGTGGGAAGCAAAGGTTCTGGGGACACCTGAACTGAGCTTTGCCAGGGAGGGTCCCTGACGGCTTCGTGGAGGCGGCAGCTTTGATCCAGGGAATGGACGGGTGAATAGAAGTTCACCAGGTAAGGTGGTGGGAAGGGTTTCCATAAGATGCAACCAGAGGCACAAAGGCACAGAGGTAGGAAGGGGTCCAGCTCTGAGCTGTAGACCCAAATCTAATTCATCATCACCACAACCCTGCGACATCCAAGCTACTGT
>PVKY010012573.1:0-11458 GCA_004027775.1 Bradypus variegatus | reverse complement strand
AACTACCTATGAGGAAATAGTGTTATTTGAAAGTGGATTTATATTAGTTGAAAATTTGTGTTTCAAGCTATAAAGAAACTAGTCAAATAAAGTAAAAAGAAATGTATTTTCTTATGCTAGAAGAGGAGAGAAAATGATTGATATAAAATGCTCAATCAAAACAAGAGAAGGCATAAAAAGGATGAAAGGCAAAAAAGGATCAAAGAACAAGGGCAGCAAACAGAAAATAGTTACAAAATCATATATGTTAATCCAGACATAGCAACCACTTTAAATATGAATCATCTGAAAACATCAATTTAAAAACAGACTATCAGAGTGAATTACAAAAATGAGACTCAACTATTTGTTGTCTGCAAGAAGCCCACTTTAAATATAAAGAAATAGATTAAAAGTAAAGGGATGGAGAAAGATGTACCATGAAAACACTAATCAAAAGAAAGCTGGAGTAGTTAATATAACTTCAGACAAAGCAGATTTCAGAGCAAGGAAAATTATCAGGGATAAAGAGAGGTATTACATAATGAAAAAAAGGGGTCAACTTTTTCAAGAAGACACAACAATCCTCAATGTGTTTGTACCTGACAACAAAGGAATGAATCGTGAGGCAAAAACAGATACAACTGCAAGGAGAACAGACACATCTATTTTAGTTTGAGACTTCCATGCCCATCTATCAGTTACAGACAGATCCAGCAGGCAGAAAATCCAGAAGGATATAGTTGAAATGAACAGCAAAAGGCAACTGGAGCTGGTTGGCATTTGTAGAATACCTCCTCCAAAAACAGCAGAATACACATTCTTCTCAAGCTCACAATGAATATTCACAAAGATAGCCCAAATCTTGGTCCATAAAACACATATTAATGAATTTAAAGCAATAGAAATCATGCAAAGTACACTCTCAGCTCACAATGGATTTAAACTAGAAACCAATAACAGAAAGATTTAAGGATTAAACAGCCCATTTCTAAATAACACAGGGGTCAAAGAAGACATCTCATAATTAGGAGTGACCCTAATTACCAGGGCCACCATTCTGGCTTTCCATCTGCCATATATTGATGCTGTTTTCTTCTTTGCCTTGCTACCATCTTGATATGTAATTTATATAATATTTGCAGAATCAGGAAATTTATTTTGTTATATTATATAATATTTTTACTTAGGCCAAAAACATTCCTGATAGTCCTTTAGTTAGATAACCTCCAGCAATGTAATACTTAGATATGGAGCTACATTATAGGAGGTTCATCTGTGCCTTTGGCACAGTAAGGTTTTCTACAGGGAATATTGAATACCTGTCTTCCTTTGCCTAATTTGTAAAGAACATATAGGCTAATAAATTAGATGTCCCACTAGTCCAGAAAATATATCCATTTAGCGTTGAAAAGCAACCATTTGTTCTCTAAACAATAGCTTAAGACCATATAAGCCAATGTGAATTTTTAAATTATGGAAACCCAATTCAATGATTTTAACTGGAATACTTTTATTCAACCACATCATCTTAAATTTATAAATCTGTAAGTTATTAAATACTCAGGGATAAATTTTATTTGCGCATATTACATAATAGGAAACATTCAGAAAATTTTGATATCTACCTTGAGTTTGTTTCTTCCAAAATATTGTAGATATATAGAAATGTATTACCATAAGTTGAATTCACAGCTTCAGAAGAGAGCTTGTCTTTCATTATGAATCCATCTCCTGAAATGTATTTATCACTGTTGGCAATACTGAGCACTAAAACTTTAATTGGATGACAAATTTTAAGTGACTCTTGCTTAATTTTATTTCTTCTAAGACTCATTCAAACATCAAACCAAATTTACTTAACTTATAACTGAACCAGCTTTATCAGATATATACCTTGTGGTATATTCAAAACTAATCCCTCCCAAAAATATACCTCTATTTATGAGCATAAGAATAGAGTACTCTTAAATATGGGGGACATTAGGTTCCCTGAGTCTACTTAAAGATTGATTTAAGTTGAAAGAGAAAAAAAAAGTGTCTGCTTTCAGGGGGAAAAAAAAAGGCTTCATTCAAACAAGTTATCCAAAATTCCCTTGTGATGATGGTGCAGCTATCAAAATAAATAACATCACACTTGGAACATGCTCAATAGGATGAAGTCAACAAAGATGACAACAAAGCTCTTAGTTTTCCTTCTACATGGAAAAAGTGATAAAATGTGTCCATGTTCCTAAGCTGCCAACTTTCAAATCACCAGTCTATTTTTACATCAAGAATATATTCAAAATCCTACCCCCACCCCATACAGAAAATACTTTTCATGTATAATGTCTCAATAGTACGTCACTTATTTAAAATAATACAAAATATTAATTAACACAAATAAATCCCCATCTCATATGGCTAGTTTTTAAGGCTTCATTCCCCATCCTTCAAAAGCAAAATAAATTTGTTTCACAAAGCAACAAGTGTTTCACACATTATACATGTACATTGTATTTTGGTAACTATATATATATAAGTTTTCCAACGTAATATATTCATTTAGAGACGTACATTGCCACCTGCAGGTGAATAATGGCCATTCTTTTTTCAATTTGAGCTCCTCTACTTGGAGTGCGGTGTCTGGCTATATTTAAATTCATACTCTTTGTAAAATATTTGAAAGGGAAGCTGTAAGACAAAACTCTCACTGTCAGTTTTCCCTCCCAGAAAACAATGCATAAAGTCTCAATTTAAATGAGTGTTACTACTGAAAATAGAATACATCCTTCTGAGTTTCTCTCACGTCCAATTAAGAACAATTAGAATTTGAAACATGAATCTGGAAAAATAATACAAACATCCAGCTTCAAAAGGCAAAAAAAAAAATACAGATTGCAACTTTGAAAACTAAATCTTCTTCTGCAGGTCAGAGGTAATAGAGACATTTTGGCAATTAATCATGTGAATACTCTGACCCATGAGGTAAGCCAGTTTGTGGGCATAATGGCAAGATGCCAGGACATGAATAACACCCTTGAGTAGGAAGAAAGATAAGAGAAAGGGTTGTGATTCTTTTCCCTTAATTTAATTTACATCTATTTTCTCTAGATTTGAGTTTGCACATGTCACATCAAAGATTCAAAGTACGCACTGAATTTTGAACAATAAATTTTACAGATCTGAAGGAAAATCAATATCAAAAAATACTTACTGGCAAATTGTAATACATGTGGCACAGCTTGTAAGTTAAACACTGCACTGTATTTGAGTTCAAGCCAACAGTGTCACAGATGATGTTATAGTGTGTGGGAGTGACAATCCCATCTTTTACAGACTGACTCACAATAAAAAAAAATCATACCTGAAATTATAGGACACATGAGAATTAGCTCATTTTAGAAGAAAAGATGTAGTGAACAGGGTATGTGCAGTACAAACATTGATTGACAGAAATGCATTCCCCAAGAAGAAGGTGTTTTCTTAAATGAAGTTTTCTGTCTGACCGGTAAACAATGATACAATGAAACAACTCCATAAAGGATTTAAATCACTGGAACAGGAAATAATTCACACGGACTTTAGATTAATACATGAATGTACTCCTAAAGGGGAAGCAAAGTTAGCACATTTGATATTACCTAAGGATTATCTCTAAACAATCCACTTTTCAAAGGTTTATGCATATTTATACCATATATATGTATATTAAAGGTTGCATACTTCAAAAGAACTTTAACTAGACTATACTTTAAAGATTTACCCACATTATTGGATAGATCATATTATCCATAATTTCCCAAAATGAAATATTCCTAATCCATTCATTTACCTGTTCAGCAATTTGCCATCATATATGTTTCATAATTCGTTATCCACTTTCTTGTTGATAGTTTCCTCCTAATTCTTTTCCAGTATAATGACATGACAAAGATTCTGATGGGTGATTTCTTGGGCACAGATGCAAGCCTTTCTCTGAAGTACATAGCCAGCTTGGAGGCTGAGTCAAGCATCTATGAATTCAGAATTATTCTTTCTGGTCAACTGTTTCTGGTCAGCTGTTTTGTTATTTCATACTAAGTTTCTCTATCCTTACAATTTCAAAGGCTATTTATTTATATCAATATATCCAAGGCCAGCATTTTGTGTTAATATTCTGGTATATTTTTCCAGCTGTTTTCTTTCAATTTTACTATATTTTAAGGTTTATTAGGAATGTTTCTTCCAAAGAACAACTAACTTGGTTTGTCCCCAAACTGCTACCTGATTTAAGAGGATAATCTATTTAAATTATTGGGTTTATTTTATGGGTACCACATTATTTTGTTCTTTATATTTATCATATGTCATCTGCTTTTTCCTTAGTCCTTTCCTGCCTTCTGCAAGACTGATCAATATTGCTGCCTTTCCTTCATTTTAATTTATCCCTCCTCCCACTCCATTGATATGAGAGTCAAGTTTTATTTCATGTCTATATTTTAATTTGCATAGTTGACTTAAAAAGTCTAAAGTTGACCATTTAAGGCTAAACTTAACCATTCTATGCAACAACTGAGGACCTTGGGATTCTTTAACCATGATCTCTACTTTCCCAGGCAAATGTTATTTATGTCCAATATTTAATATCTTCCTTGTTTTTATATACCCCCAAATTTGTCATTTATAAGGTCAATGTTTTCTAGACTCCCATATATTTTTGATAGCTTTGCTTCTTCACTCTCATTCCTTCCT
Source organism: Bradypus variegatus (assembly GCA_004027775.1). Lineage (NCBI taxonomy): Eukaryota > Metazoa > Chordata > Mammalia > Pilosa > Bradypodidae > Bradypus > Bradypus variegatus. The sequence goes on along the minus strand of PVKY010012573.1, from coordinate 6,763 downwards.
TTTGTTCATTTTCCTTTTTCCTAAAATACATACTTTAAGGTAGCTATTTTTGTGAGGGTCTGATGGACATATAAACATATACAATGTAGGATTATCTGAACCTTGTTTTATTTCACTCTTATTCTTGAATGATAGTTTAACTACATATGAAATTCTAGGTTGAGAGTTACATGTTAGCATAGTGAGGTCATTATTTTAATGTCTTCTGCTTTCTACTGTCGCTGAGTGGAATATTTTTGTGTATCAATAGTATGTTTTCCTCTTTCTGCTTTTAAAATCTTCTCTTATCTCCTATATTTTGAAGTTTCACTGAAAATGTATTTAGGAATGGATATGTATTTATTGTTCTTGCTGAAGTTCTATTATTCCTGAATCTAAGGAGTCAAATTCTCAACAATTCTCCCTTTGAATTTTATCCTTCTTCTATTTCCACCTTCTAAACTTCTATTCAACATATCACAAATCTTCTCCTTCAGTCTTAATCTTTTATTCACACCTTTCATCTCTTTATGGTTCTTCATTGAAATCTGTCAATTTCTTTGAATTAGTTTTGCAGTTAGTTATTTCTGTTCTGTTGGTTTCTAATCTTCCCTTTAAATTTCTACTTAGTTTTTTCTAATTTCTGCTATCTTTATCATTGTTAGATAGTCAATTACAAATTAATCTTTTTATTCAACATTTATCAGTTCTCTTATCTTCTTTATTCCATATGTACACATACATATAAAATTACTTAAAAATTAATTTTTATAGACTGTCTCCAACCACTTTACCTGAAACTTTTGTATGGCCAATCCTATTTGTGTTGTTTTGCTTCCTGCTACCCATTAAGGGCTGCTTCCTCATAACAAGACAAAGCAATTTCTGATCATTACTGTGAATTATTACGTGATGTCATGTTATACAGGCCTGACCAAATAAAATTAAGCTCTGTGTTTTGTTGCCTACTAACTGTTACTATTACTTTGGCACTGAATTACTCCAGTTCACAGGGGACAGGCATCACGTGCAAAAGTTTGCACATAAGAGAAATTGGGCTTTAGCATATTTTAGATGCTGTCCCCTATAACTGCAACAAAACTTATCTTAAAATCATAAACCTCCTTAGGTTGTTACTTAATTAAATACTTTGATCTTTATGGAATAGCCAATAATGTCTGATTTCTGATGACTGACCTGATTATCAATATAAATACAATTTACTCTTTTTTATAGTCATAACCTACAAGTTAGGGGCCACACTAAACAATGTTTTGGGGTCACAGTCTCCCATGAAAATTAGATTAAGAAAACCCACCCAACTACCATCAAATACTATTCCAAAATCCAAATGAAGAACCCCAGTGCAAAAGTAATACCATTAGCATAAATTAGGTGTAAAGAACCAAAAATACTTTAAGGAGAAGTTATTGGAATTAAGTGATTTTGGTAAACTGAAGTCACTTGAGAAAATTACAGAATCAGATTCAAAAGAAAGAAAAAAGAAAAGAAAGGGCTTACCATTCCCTTCGTCAGTTCTACGTCAATAACCGTGCCTGGAAGTGGGTTTCGAAATCTTCATTGAGCCTGAGCAAAGAATCGGGTGTGGATTCTTTTCTTCACCCCAATTACGGTTAATTTGGTACTTTAAAAAATGATGGTGTGTGTTACTACGCTTGCTCGGCCTTATCTCAGAAGCCCTCAATGTGTGCAAGATCACACACAGAGGTTCTGTTAAGAGAATTATGTGGGCGGCTGCACTCCATGTACCCAATGTTCATGTGTCTGTTTCAAGATGTAAATGAGGAGGTATCTACTCATAGCCACCCACTCCCCAGGGGAAGGGCCCCTTCCTCACCACCTCAGGCATCAGGTCTGAGAGAGACACACCTAGGGCCAGAGGAGCCTGTTGGGAGGGCTCCCCAGCCCTGGTCCCTGTAAAACCCTGGGCAAAAGGGCAAATAAGTGCAAGCTACTTGCATGCTCCCTTCAGGGATTTCTAAGGATATCTGAGGTTACCAAGCCTTCCTATGTCAGGGCTTAAAGGGAGATTGAAATAGGCCAAGATTTATCACCCTGGAGTAAGAACTAATCTGTTGCTCCAATATTCCAACTCTGCTTTTTTTTCCCTATGATTTTGGTGTGTAAAGTCAAAGTGGTAGAATCTCTTACCTCTTCTCCAATTCCCTGAAGCCCACCATGAGTACCAAGTTCTTTGTCCTCATAATTAACATTGGGAATTTCTTCAAAAATGTTAAAGACTAAAATGTAGATCTCACCCCCAAAAAAGCAGCACCTTCCAATGTATATACTTACTTGAGGGATTTGGCAACTTGTCTTAAGGAGATGGAAAGCTGTGGTATTTCATAATCAAGCAATGCTTGGAACTGGCCATCTCCCACCCCATCCCAGTACACAATACTGTAAGATGGCAGGGGTGTGTTATGCTCAGTCCAGTCCCTCAGTGCAGCTGGAAAGAAACGAGACACCTGGGTAATAAACTCTAACTTGGGGTATACTAACCGTTGGTGTTTTTGACAAATTTTAGGTTCATTTTTCAGCACTGGAGCATTCAGGATAGTTTCGCTGCCTAAATCTTCAGTCTAGTCCAGGGCTTCTCACCACAGGACTATTGACACCTGGGGCCCAGATAACTCTTTATTGTGGGGTGGGTGTCAGGGGCTGCCCTCTGCATTGTAGGGTGTTTGGCAATACCAGATGCCAGTCGCCACACATAACCCCAGCCCCAAATCAAGACATTCAAAAGTCTCTGGACAATGACCAATGTCCTCTGGGGAGGGATGTGATCCCCATTGAGAACTACTGGTATTGAGGTGGGACCGCTGCACTCCACGGGACACGGACCACACAAGCAGGCCTTCTGCCTGCCCACAAGCTCTTGTCCTGACTCCTGGAAGATGCACTGACAGTATCACCTGCTCAGAGGAAAATAAAGCAATTGGTTTGGAAAAAATAAAAGTCTTCAAATCTCATTTCCATTCTGAATTAATCAATAACGTCAATATCAAAATCAGAGCTGAGGATCATATAAAAGATCAATTCTGTGATCCCCCACAGATCCCATGAAAGTCTTGGCCCCTTATGATATCTTAAGCATTTTGATAAGATGTAGGATGCACACAAATAGTAAGATACAAGGGAGGCATTCAACAGCAATACTACAAAATACACCCACTTTCACTTAAGCATGACTGCTGCAGTTTCACCAATTGGAGAACACAAAGGAAAAAACCAAAGAGCCGGAATTCCTGTAGGTCCCTGCGTGAGGGTGGAAGTCTCCAACACTGGCTCAACTGCAAAAATCTGCTTTCAGAAAGCAGTTCACTTTGGAACAGCAACTGTTGTTTTGACAGCCACTCAACATATCAAGGAAAATTCTACATTTGCCTCAATTTTTTTCCACTCTTATTGTGTTTTAATTTTCTTCAGAGCATTATGACCACCTGGCCTGTGATGTATTTACTTGCCTGCCTAGAATTTAAACTCTATGAGGAAGGGCAGACATTTTCGGTCTATGACTTTACAACTGCATTCCAATTATTTAAAAGATGGCAAGCACTCAAAAATATCTGTTGAATAATGAATGAAAGCTTAATTTGTCCTTATCATTGCACCATTGTTCTCTAATTTTAAAAAAACCAAAGCATAGCAAAAGAAGTTTTTCAAATTCACATAGAATATGGCTGGACAAGCTAAATCATCTGTCAAAATAAAGATGGTTCTTCCTTAAAGAATACATTCAGGATTTATACTTTGTTGATCACAAACTTCATTAAACATTGTGGAGATTTACAATGGTCACACATCCTGTAATGCAGAAGGAATTATATTCCGAAGTGTGTGCAAATTCCATTCCATGAGTGGTGTGGTTTGCACCCAAGGACCAAAAGGAGATGGGCCCCTGAGAAGAGGGGAGGCTCGGTGACTGGAAGACCCCCTCCTCTCCTGGGTACTTGATGTACAAATATATGAGGACACCACATGCCTCATCCTGGAGGCCTCTGCCCACTGCTTGTGTTTCCATGTTTGTCTCCCACATGTGTTAATGAGCCCCCTAGAGAGGCTCACTGATCGGAGCCTGTGATAGGCTGACTTCTAATAATGGTCCCCCAAATGTCCCACCCCGATCCCCAGATCCTGTGTATACGCCGAGTTACCACTCGTTTGATAATGTATGCTGTAGGGCAGAGCTGACACTTAAAGTAAAAAGATTTATCCAGGAGGAATAATCTAATTACATGAGATCCTCTGAAGCACAGTTACTTCTGGCTGGTGGCAGAAAAGGACACCAGAGAGATTTGAAACAGAAGAAGGACTCAGTGTGCCAAGGCTGGTTGGAGATGGAGGTGGCCACTTGGGAAGACGTGTGGACAAGTTCTGGAAACTTAGACTGCCTGACAGCCCAAGGGCAACAGGACCTCAGGCCTATAACCATAAAAGAATGGATTCTGCCACAACTACATCAGCTGGGAGGAGGACCCTGAAGCCTCCAGATGATAATGCAGCTTGATTTTAAAATTGCAAGGACCTGAGACCAGTATCACACCAGGTTTCTGACTCACAGAATGGTCAGATGACACTGCATGGTGATTTGTATGCTTGTTGGAATCTGTTATGTACCCCATAAAAAGCCATGTTCTTTAGTGCAATCTTGTGGAGGCAGACCTATTGTGGGTGGGATCTTTTGATTAGGGTGTTTCCAGGGAGATGTGACTCACCCAACTGTGGGTGAGACCTTCTGACTGGATTATTTCCATGGAGGTGTGACCTAGCATGTTCGAGGTGGGTCTTGATTAGTTTACTGGGGTCCTTAAGAGAGCTCAGGGGTGACACAGACCCAGATACTTGGAGATGCAGACAGAAAGATGTTTGGAGATGCTAAGCTAGGAGATGAAGTCCAGAGTTTTCCCTGGAGAAGCTAAGAGAGGACACCCAGATGCTTAGACAAAAATGCCCTGGATGCACAGGAGCTAAGAGAGAGAAGCTAAGAGAGACAGAAGCTCAGAGACATTTTGGAGAAAGCCATTTTGGAGAGAAGCTAAGAGATGAAATCTAGAGTTTTCCCGGGAAAGCTAGGAAAGGACTCCTCAGATGCCTAGAGAGAAACAAGAAAGGATACACAGAAGCTGAGAGAGAAGAGCTAAGTGAGAACTCACAGACGCTTAAAGATAAAGCCCCTGGAATCAGAAGCTGAAGGGAATGCCACCCAGGAGCAAAGGACCAGCAGACGCCAGCCACGTGCCATTCCAGCTCACAGAGGTGTTCCAGATGCCATCAGACTTTCCTCAGAGAAGGTATCTACCTCTTGCTGCTTTCATTTGGACATTTTCATGGCCTTAGAACTGTAAATTTGTGAACAAATAAACCCCCATTGTAAAAGTCAATCCATTTCTGGTATATTACACTTTTGGAAGCTTTAGCAAACCAGGATAAATTGTTAGGTAGCAATATAAAATTGATATGAAGCCTTCCACTCAAAGTGTTTTGGGGGTATAACTTCATTAGAGGACCAGGAGGGCATGTGGCCAAGAATTATCACTTTTCTTTCCAGCTCCTGACCTCTTGAGTCATCAGAAACCCCTACTTTACACAACCATTCCATCTTAGCTCAAAGGCAGTTCTCATTTTTTAGGCTTTATACCAACTAAAAGGCATCTGCCAGAAGCTTACTTACTGTGTCAAATCTTCATTCAAGCTGGAGACAAATCCTGCAATGGACTTCTGTCGATTTTCAATATAGTGGAAACAATCAATGCCAATAAATATTGCATGGTTTAGCTTAAATGTTAAAATAAAGGTAAGTTTAGTTATAAGAGAATCCAAGAAAAATTTAACCATTGAGTTATCAAATTCTACTAAACAGAAGCAAATAAGGAGAAACCAGTGAGATCCACATACACGTGTTTCCACCATCCACAAGGCCTCTCCCGTCTTGCAGTGCACCTGCTGGGCAATCTTTGTGGCAATGCTCATTAGTGTCTGGGATCTGCCCACGGTCCACACCAGCACACACTGGCTCAGGTTAGGGCAGTCGACACACAGATTTTTTTTATGCTGTCATACTTATCTTTCTTGTCACTGGACAGCACACAGATGACCTTGAAAGCAAGCAAATCAACATGAAACTGCCAAACAACAACACAGTGCTATGAGGGCTGAAAACGTGTTGTGGAGGCAATTTAGGTGGAGCAATGACCACCTGGAGTGGGTGTATTTAATAAATATTTGAATCCAAGAGGGTGGCAGTTCTAGAAATCACATGACTCTAAATAGTTGTGAGGGAGAGTGTATGGAAGAGAAGGCTGCAGGATAGCAATTTGGCACGATGCATCAGTAGCTTAAACGTGCACAGATCTTCTTGATCTAGGGCGCTTCAATTCCTTGGAATTTATTATGAAGTCAACAAGCAAGAGTTTAAAAAACAAAACAAAACACAGGCTGCAGGATTCTGTAATAAGGATACTCACCATTTACTGGCCATTTGTGATCTGTCAAGTACTTACCAAGCCTTTCACTTGGCTCAGTTCACTATTTCTACAACCTACTGAGTTGGGTACTAATGTGACTGCTTTCTTCCTGAACAAACAAGCTGGAAAGTTCTGGAAACTGTCTACTTACAAGCAGCAGAGGAGGGTGTCCAACATTCACTGGCCTCCAGCATGGCATTTGGCAGCTGGGGAGAATAGGCACCCAGGGGAGAACAGGCACCCCGGGGAGAACAGGCACCCTGGGGAGAACAGGCACCCTGGGGAGAACAGGAAGC